>SRSE01000696.1:0-120182 GCA_005024645.1 Planiliza haematocheilus | reverse complement strand
GGGCAGCGAGCCCAAAGGACCCAGAAATGGCTCCTATCTACCTGAAGAGACTTCTGCCCGTTTTTGCACAAACCTTTCAGCAAACCATGCTGCCTTCTATTAGGTACCGTACCGTAGATCACATCTTTCTTGTTGTTTTTGTTTAGTTTTTTAAATCTGATGTGTTTCTCTGTTTTTAGGAAAGCCAGTCTGGCTCTGATCAGGAAGATGGTTCACTACAGCAGTGAGGTGCTGCTGAAGGAGGTGTGCGACAGCGAGACGGGACACAACCTGCCCACGGTGCTGGTGGAGATCACAGCCACCGTCCTGGACCAGGAGGTACGAGCACACGACTAAAGCACATCTCAGACACTGACACCTGCTGGATCTCTGCCGTGCTCACGTACAGACGTTTGTTTAGCCAAGCAGCAGCAGCAGCACAGACCGTAACATCCAGGTGTCATGTTTCTAACTCGTCTCCCTCCCCATGTGTCAGGACGACGACGACGGCCACCTCCTGGCTCTGCAGATCATCAGGGACCTGGTGGACAAAGGCGGAGACGTTTTCCTCGACCAGCTGGCCCGACTGGGCGTCATCAACAAGGTGTCGACTCTGGCCGGACCGGCGTCTGATGACGAGAACGAGGACGAGGCCAAACCCGAGAAGGTGGAGGGAGAACGTGGAGATGTTTTGATGGTCTAAGAATAAATCGCACTGTTGAACTTGTGCTGAAGCGTTTTGTGATTGTTTCTCCTGCAGGAGGAGGAGGTGCAGGAGGACGCGAGGGAGATCCAGCAGGGGAAACCGTACCACTGGAGGGACTGGTCCATCATCAGAGGGAGGGACTGTCTCTACATCTGGTCAGACGCCGCCGCCCTCGAGCTCTCTAACGGCTCTAACGGCTGGTTCCGCTTCATCCTGGACGGGAAGCTGGCCACCATGTACTCCAGCGGGAGTCCAGAGGGGGGGTCGGACAGCTCCGGTACCAATCACACGCTCACATCACGCTCACTGATCCGTGTCTGGCTTATCGCTCTGACTGACGGCCCCGCCTCGTCTTTCCTCAGAGTCTCGCAGTGAGTTCCTGGAGAAGCTGCAGCGAGCGAGGAGTCAGGTGAAGCCGGTGACGGCCAGTCAGCCCATCCTGTCCAGCGTCGGCCCCACCAAGCTGACGGTGGGGAACTGGTCTCTGACCTGCCTGAAGGACGGAGAGATCGCCATCCACAACTCTGACGGGCAGCAGGCCACCATCCTGAAGGAGGACCTGCCCGGCTTCGTCTTCGAGTCCAACAGAGGAACCAAACATTCGTTCACAGCAGAGACGTCGCTCGGTGAGTCTGAAGTTTATACGAGGGCTGAAATATTTACTACCACCACCTCAGTGTCCCTCAGCCCTGTCAGCCTCTGTGTTAGTCTCTGTGGTGATGTGTCTCTGTCTCCGTCTCCAGGCTCTGAGTTCGTGACGGGCTGGACGGGGAAGCGAGGCCGGAAGCTGAAGTCGAAGCTGGAGAAGACGAAGCAGAAGGTGAAGAGCATGGCGCGGGAGCTGTACGACGACCACTTCAAAGCCGTGGAGAGCATGCCCAGAGGAGTGGTGGTCACCCTGAGGAACATCTCCACGCAGCTGGAGTCGGCCTGGGAGCTGCACACCAACCGACAGGTACGCCAGCGCCTCCCGGACGCAGCCGGCTCCACGCAGAGGCGGAGGTCATGGCGCTGATGCTTGTGTGTTTGTTGACAGTGTATTGAAGGAGAGAACACGTGGAGGGACCTGATGAAGACGGCTCTAGAGAACCTGATCGTAGTTTTAAAGGATGAAAACACCATTTCTCCCTATGAGATGTGCAGCAGTGGCCTGGTCCAGGCTCTGTTCACCGTCCTCAACAATGTAGGTGTTGTGATTCACGGTGTCAGTGAGGCTCAGTGTTCACAGGTGTGTCTGAGCTGACGTTATGTGTCTGTGTGCAGAGCGTGGAACTGGACCTGAAACATGATTGTAAGCCTTTAATGGAGAGGATCAATGTCTTTAAGGCGGCTTTCAGCGAGAACGAAGACGATGAAAGGTAACGTGGAGAGGTGGAGAGATTAGAAATAAACAGAGGTGGACAGAGTACACACCTTCACTACTTGAGTAAAAGTACAGATACTCCTTGCCAAATATTACTCCAATACAAGTAAAAGTAGCCTAGTCAAAAATTTACTTAAGTAAAGTACTAAAGTATTTGCTTAAAAAAAATACTTAAGTAAAAGTATTTAAAAAGTATTTCAGGAAATACAGGAAAGGTAAGTAGCTTTATTGTCATTATACAATCCACTCTACAATCCACAGCCTCACTAAATTTAAAATGTTCATCAGTAATTTAACAAACATTAAGCTAGCTAACGTCAGTAGCTACGTTACAAACCGCGATGTGCTTTTTCATGTTGGAAGACGAGTTCTTGTAGGACGTGGTATCATTTGTTCACGTTAAGCACAACAGACATTTAAACTGAAACAAGTCACTTTTTGTGGCAAAAATCTCAAACATAGGCTTGAGATAAGGCCACGGGTGCTCGGTGGGAGTTTATCCAGTTTCTTCCTGCATTGTAAGGATTGTATGACATGACGTAGCGAATCAGCAGAAACAGTTTCTCAGAATTTTGAAAAAATAATAAAATAAAATAAAAAAAATAATCAGCTGACATGAGCTCAAAAGTAGTAGTAATGAGAGAAATGTATGGAGTAAAAAGTACAATATTTGTCCTTCAAATTTATTGGAGTAAAAGTAAAAGTATCCCCCAAAAATGATACTCAAGTAAAGTACAGATACTCAAAAACTGTACTTAAGTACAGTACTTAAGTAAATTTACTTTGTTACTGTCCACCACTGGAAATAAATAAAGATAAAGTTTAAGATAAAAGTCGCTTATCTCTCACGAATAAGAGGTTAGAGGCCAGATGAGTCAAATGTCACCTCCTCCATCTTCTTCCTTTCTATCTCCTTCCCTTTCTCCACCATTTACATCATCTCCACCTCCTTCCATCACTCGCTTCTCTTCTCACTCATCCGTCTTCTTCGTCTGTCAGATTCTGATCCTGTTGTTTTTCTTTTTTATATGTTGTCAGATTTAAGCAGATGTCTATAAATTAATAACTAACCCTAAATGTTTGTTTGTGTTTCCTCGTTTTCAGCCGACCAGCTGTTGCCTTAATCCGTAAACTGATAGCTGTCCTGGAGTCGATAGAACGTCTACCTCTGCACCTGTACGACACCCCAGGATCCTCATACAACCTGCAGGTGAGTGGCCGTGCGCTCTGCCTCCCGCTGTCACGTTAGAGACGTTAGAGTCGACCTCCCGGCTGACGGAGAGCGCTTGTGTCCTCAGATCTTGACGAGGAGGTTGCGGTTCCGTCTGGAGCGAGCGCCGGGGGAGACGGCTCTGATCGACCGGACGGGCCGCATGCTGAAGATGGAGCCGCTCGCCACCGTGGAGTCTCTGGAGCAGTACCTGCTGAAGATGGTGAGGAAACGCTGGGAGCACACGTCACACACAGCCTGGTTAATCTGGTTCTGACCTTCCTCCTCCTCCTCCTCCTCCTCCAGGTGGCCAAGCAGTGGTACGACTTTGAGCGCTCGTCCTTCGTCTTCGTGAGGAAGCTGAGGGAAGGACAGATCTTCACCTTCAGACACCAACACGACTTTGATGAGAACGGCATCATCTACTGGGTCGGAACCAACGCCAAGTAAGACGTTACAGCAGGAAAACAAATGACACCTGTAATTTATAATTATCTGATATCTCTTTAATATTTGAATAAAATATGATTTAATATGATGTTATTATCATTATTATGGTATTAACAGTGCTAAATTAATTCAAAAATATTAAGTTACTATATATTTTTTTAATGTAATTTATTTTAATTTATAGCTAATAAAATGTTAAAATCGGATTTTATTCTCTAACTCCTCCTCCCTGTCCCCCTCAGGACGGCCTACGAGTGGGTGAACCCGGCCGCCTACGGCCTGGTGGTGGTGACGTCCTCAGAGGGACGCAACCTCCCGTACGGGCGTCTGGAGGACATCCTGAGTCGGGACAGCTCCGCCCTCAACTGCCACACCAACGACGACAAGAACGCCTGGTTCGCCGTCGACCTCGGCCTGTGGGTCATCCCGTCAGCTTACACCCTGAGACACGCCAGGTAACGAAACAAACGCACCGCTGAGAGATAAGCCAGGAAATAAAACAGGCGCCCTGTGTCTTTAAACAAACACCGCTCCCTCCGTCCTCCAGGGGTTACGGCCGCTCTGCGCTGAGGAACTGGGTGTTTCAGGTGTCGAAGGACGGTCAGAACTGGACGACCCTCTACACCCACGTGGACGACGGCAGCCTGAACGAGCCGGGGTACGAGCGTCCTCTGATTAAACAGATGATAAAATAAACCCCGTCTCTCTGGCGAGCGCTAATGTGGCTGTGTCTCTGCAGGTCGACGGCCACGTGGCCTCTGGACCCGTCCAAGGAGGAGAAGCAGGGCTGGAGACACATCCGGATCAAACAGATGGGGAAGAACGCCAGCGGCCAGACGCACTACTTGTCTCTGTCGGGACTGGAGCTGTACGGCACCGTCACGGCCGTCTGCGAGGACCAGCTAGGTGAGAAGACAAAAAAAAATGATTCAGGAATAATCTAATCAGTCTGATGACGTCTGTACTTCAGGAAAATGATCGGATCAGATCAGGCTTCATCTTTAGTTGTTTATTTTAGGTTTATAAACCAAAACCACATCCCTGTAGCATCAAAACTTCTTCTGCACTTCTTGGTTAGCATCAAAGCTGCCAAAAACGCAGAAGAAGAAACTAAAGAGGAATAGGGAGAGGAAGACGAGGAAGAAGAGGAACTTTAGGTCATTTAAGATCAGACCAGTCAATACTGAATATGTAAAGACCACATCGTAGTGGGACGTCCCTCCTTTGAGTCGTCCATCAGTCTCTGCTGGACGCTAACCTCTCTCTCTCTCTCTCTCTCTCTCTCTTGGTTCAGGTAAAGCTGTGAAGGAGGCCGAGGCGAACCTTCGTCGCCAGCGCCGCCTGTTCCGCTCTCAGGTGATGAAGTACATCGTCCCGGGGGCGCGGGTCGTCCGAGGCATCGACTGGAAGTGGCGGGATCAGGACGGGAACCCGGCCGGGGAGGGCACCGTCACCGGGGAGGCTCACAACGGTAAGACGATTAAAAAAAACAAATCAATAAAACATCCAGAAACTCTAAACGTGTTAGCGGGACTCTAACGTGAGCAGAGTCATGAGCAGATTAATCAGTACGGTTTGTGTCACATACGTCTGAACAGCAGGTTCCTACAACATTAACCTTTTCCTCCCTGCACTCTCCCACCCAACACATGACCTCTGACCTCTAACCTGACCTTTGGTCGACATGTTTCCTCGTCTGTGCTGCTGCTTCATGTCCACATTTAAAGTGATCCTCTGGTCAGTCTGTAGGGGGCGCCCCGGGTTCTGGTTGTAACCCTAAAGAAGGAGAGTCTGATGTTAATGTGAGCGTCTGAGCGGAGGACGATGTGTCCTCGTGGAACTCGTCACAGAGAAACACGTCAGCAGATGTTTGTGATGCCTGGGAAGGTTTATCTGGAGTCTCTCTGTTAGGAACTGATTCTTCTCCAGCTAAGATCTGCTGGGCCAATCAGATCGTTTGGGGGCGGGGCTTAATGTGGTGATGGACAGAGGAGTAACAGTCATAGACGTCATCTCTGATTGGTTGGAGGACTAATATCCAGCTTAACTCGCCCCATAATGAAATCCAGATGACGAGATACGAGACCAGAGAGTTTGATAAATTAAAATAATCAGGTTAGTGATGACCTGTGAGGTATCTGGTCAGAGTTTTAGTTTCCCCTCACCCCCTCCTCCTCCTCTGTCCTCCTTCCTCTTCCTCTGCGCCTCCTGCTCCTCCTGATGTTTCTGTTTTGATTCAGATCAGACGCCACCAGCAGCAGCTCCGTTGATTTATCTTATGATTTAAAATCATCTCAAACCAAGGACGATCTATCGTTGTTTCCAAGTTTAATTTCTTCTCTTTTGTGGCTTTGACACTTTGCATTTGCCAGAATATATTTTCTACTTTTGCTTTGATTGTCATTTTCTGTGACTGTGTTCATATTTTTCTCTCTCGTCGCTCCACCTGAACCAGAGAGAGAGAGAGATGAATAAAACTAGACGTCAGAGAGCGGATTTAAAGTCGCAGTGAAATAACAAAAATAAAATAAAGTCCACTGCTCTTGATGAGCATCTTTAAAACACTTTTATGACAGTTTTCACAATATTCTGTCCTGAAACAATCTGGTTTATTTACATCATTTGTAAGAATTAAGAGTTTAAAACCCTGATAATTCAAACTACAAATAACATCTGTGCTGCAGTTTGTTATCCAGACACAAATGTTAAGAGTTTAAAAAGCTTTTTCTCCAACTAGAATCAACAGACGTTGTTTTAATCCTCAGATCAGATGGTTTCCTCCATTAATCAGCTGTTTTCTCTCTAAACTGAGTTTGTGTCTCACTGCGACTTTAAAGTTTCCTTGACTCCTCTGAGCTGGTTCACGGTGGAGCTGCTCTGACTGTAAGCTGCTTCTCTGCTGTCTGTCTGTCTCTCTGTCTCGTCTCTCTCTCTCTGCCGGGTCTCTGACATCCATCCGTCCGTCTCCCTCCTATCTCTCTGTCCATCCAGGCTGGATTGATGTAACCTGGGATGCTGGCGGCTCTAACTCTTACCGTATGGGCGCTGAAGGGAAGTTTGACCTCAAGCTTGCTCCAGGGTACGACCCTGAGTCGGCTGCCACAGCGCCGTCACCCAAACCTGTCTCATCCACTGTTTCAGGCCCCGCCTCCTCCACGGTGGGACCACCTGTGACGCCGGCGGCCAGCGGCGGCGCCACCACCACCACCTCGTCCTCGTCCTCCTCCACCTCCTCGTCCTCGCAGCAGCAGTCGTGGAGCAGCCTGGTGAAAAATAACTGCCCCGACAAGGGCGCGGCCACGTCGCTGGGCGGCGCCAGCTCCTCCAGCAGGAAGGGCAGCAGCAGCTCGGTCTGCAGCGTCGCCTCCTCCTCCGACATCAGCCTGAGCTCCTCGGCCGGGCTCCCCGGCGCGGGGGGGCTGCGCCTGGAGAGGAGGGCCGAGGGGCTCCTGCTCGACCAGGGCGCTGGGGTGGGAGGAGTAACGGGAGGCGGGGTCGGCTCTGACGGACTTCATCAGGAGCCGATCGTCGTGCTGTCCTCGGCGGCGGAGGGCGGGTCAGGCTCGGCCTCCAGCTGCGGCACGCTCACCGGCGACGCCTCCGCCCCCGGAGACGAAGCCAGAAACAAAGACTCATCCACGGCGGGCGCCACTGACCCAGCGACCGCCATCTCCATGGGGCTGGTGAGCGTGAGCTCCCCAGACGTCAGCTCCGTGTCCGAGTCGTCCAGTAAAGACACGCCCTCCCAGAGGCCTCTGTGCTCGGCCGCCAACGCCCGGCTGTCGGTCAGCTCCCTGCTGGCCGCCGGCGCTCCCATGAGCTCCAGCGCCAGCGTGCCTAACCTGTCGTCACGAGAGGCCAGCCTCATGGAGTCGTTCGTCCGCCGCGCGCCCAACATGTCCCGCACCAACGCCACCAACAACATGAACCTGAGCCGCAGCAGCAGCGACAACAACACCAACACGCTGGGGAGGAACGTCATGAGCACAGCGAGTGAGTACCGCAACGCCACCACCTTCATCACGTCATTAGTGCAGCGGCTGGGTTTAAATTCATAACCTCCAGATTATTAAGCAACAAGACGGAGGAGACGGAGGAGACTCCACAAACCTCTGGAACCAAACACGACATTAGTGAATATCTCTAAACAAACTGAAACTTTCATACCCAGCCCTATTTATTCCAACACTCGTACTAAAGCTACTTTCTGCTGCACATAACTGAACATAACGCACTAATACTGCAGTACTACTGTGGAGTCTGAACCAGACGCTTGGTTTCCTGCAGTGAAACTCAGATTAAAGACGCAGTAACTCGTCAGTTTACTGATGTTAAACCAGATCCAGAATAAATCTCCAGGTTGAACAGCATGAGCAGCAGCCTGCAGCCAATCAGCAGCCGCCGCCTCCAGTCAGCTGACCGGAGCGTAATAACGAGCGCTGACCTGCTGCTTCGTCTCTTTGGTTTCTGACCGACTAACCTCCATCTGTCTGTGTGTTTGTTTGTTTGTTTGTTTGTTTGTTTGTTTGTTTGTTTGTTTGTTTGTTTGCAGCTTCTCCTCTCATGGGCGCTCAGAGCTTTCCTAACCTCACCACCACCGGCACCACCTCCACTGTTACCATGTCAACCTCCATAGTAACCAGCAGCAATAACGTAGCCACGGCCACCACCGGTCTGTCGGTGGGCCAGTTGCTTAGCAACACGCTGACGACCAGCCTGACGTCCACGTCCAGCGAGAGCGACACCGGCCAGGAGGCTGAGTTCTCTCTCTATGGTTGGTACACACACACACACACACACACACACACACACACACACACACACACACACACACACACACACACACACACACACACGTTTCCTACCTGTCTGAGGACCTTTCATTAACATAACATAGGCTCAGCCCTGAGACGTTTAGATTTACTTATTAATCAGCATATTCCTCCTCTTCATCTCTTCTTCTGACGACCTTCATCTCTTCCTTATTCTTCTTCTTCTCCTTTTTCTTCCACATCTTAATCAAACCATGAGCCTGCTTCAGCTAACTCGCTGCCTAACTCACATCAGGGAGTGATAAACCTGAAATAAACCTCTGTTTGTTATTTGTGGTAACAGCTGTTAGCAGGTCGGTCTCTTCTCAGCCACAGGTTCTCTGTCCTCAGGCATTTTATCGCGCTGTCAGTCTTTTTCTGATCTAACTAACTCCTCCTGCTCGTCCTCTCCTGCAGACTTCCTGGACAGTTGCCGTGCCAACACGCTGTTGGCGGAGCTGGACGACGAGGAGGACCTCCCAGAGCCCGACGACGACGACGACGAGAACGAAGACGACAATCAGGAGGACCAGGAGTACGAGGAGGTCCTGGTAAATGAACGTTAACTAGAGACGGTGTCACTGTGAGGCTGCAGGAGGCGCTGTGACTCAAGTATGACTGTGTCCTGCAGGAGGAGGAGGAGTACGAGACCAAAGGAGGACGCAGGAGGACGTGGGACGATGACTTTGTCCTCAAGAGGCAGTTCTCTGCCCTGGTCCCTGCCTTCGACCCCCGACCAGGAAGAACCAACGTCCAGCAGACCACCGACCTGGAGATCCCTCCCCCAGGTACCACGAACTCTTCAGTTACTCTTATTCCTCCTGAACATCCTCACTCTGTTTTTACTGATGTGTTCTTTCAGTCAGAGCTAACATTCATGTCTCCTTGGGTTCAGGGACTCCTCGGTCGGAGGTTCAGGAGGAGGTGGAGTGTGCTCCTTCTCCTCACCTCGCTCTCACCCTGAAGGTAAAGACGACGTCCAGGTTTTCAGACATGAGTGCAGATGTTAGAGAAACTAAAAACAACGCTGCATTAAACCTGTTTGTGTTCAGGTGGCCGGGCTCGGGACAGCCCGCGAGGTGGAGCTCCCTCTGTCCAACTACAAGTCCACCATCTTCTACTACGTCCAGCGGCTGCTGCAGCTGTCCTGCAACGGAGCCGTGAAGACGGACAAACTGCGACGCATCTGGGAGCCGACGTACACGTAAGAAAGAGACGAGGAGGAGCCTGAGTGGAGACGATTAGGCCCACGCTGATCATCTGTTTCTGTTTCCTCCTCCAGGATAATGTACAGAGAGCTGAAGGACGCCGACAAAGAGAAGGAGAGCGGCAAGATGGTGAGGAGAAAAAAAAACTAATCGTAAAACGTCCTGGCTCCTAAACGCTGACGTAAAGCTCAAAATGTAACGTGGACGCTGACCTCCGTCTCCCTCCTCAGGACTTCTGTGAACACGGCGTCGGGGTCGGCGGTCGTTCAGGTGGTCTGAGCCCGAGCTCCGTTACGACCAATCAGAGCAGCGAGATCCTGGGCGGAGCCAGGGAGGCGGCGCAGGCCAAGGCGGGCTGCAGCCAGAACGCATGCGGCGTGGAGGACGTCCTGCAGCTGCTGCGCATCCTCTACATCATCGGAGGAGACGCCGCCTCCAACGCACGGACGCTGCAGGAAGGTGAGACACACGCACGCACACACACACACACACGCTCACACACACACGCTGATCAGTAAACTTTAAAACTGTTTGTGCAGACGTGGAGGAGCTGCAGTTCAACGCGTCTCCAGAAGAGTTCACCAGCAAGAAGATCACCACCAAGATCCTGCAGCAGATTGAGGTCAGTTCAGTCTGTGACATCACTTCCTGTTCCTGGGCAGACGACACATGTTAAGATGTAGAATAAATGAAAGAAGGAAAGAAGGAGGGAAGGAATGAAGCGTCCGTCACTGCTGAGACGTTTCATCTCTGAGCAGGTTGTTGAGCTCCTGTTCTCTCTCCTCCAGGAGCCTCTAGCTCTGGCCAGCGGAGCGTTGCCTGACTGGTGTGAGCAGCTCACCTCCAAGTGTCCTTTCCTCATCCCCTTTGAGACCAGACAGCTCTACTTCACCTGCACCGCCTTCGGTGCCTCCAGGTGAGTCTGACGGAGGGAAGGACGGACAAGCTTCACGAACGATCAGAGACCTCTGATCCAGATCGATCTCTCCGTCTCTGTGTCCTGACCTCTGACCTCTGACCCCGGCGTGTCTGCAGGGCCATCGTGTGGCTCCAGAACCGGCGGGAGGCGACCATGGAGCGCTCTCGGCCGTCCACCACGGTGCGGCGGGACGACCCCGGGGAGTTCAGGGTGGGTCGGCTCAAACACGAGCGAGTCAAAGTCCCCCGAGGAGACGCCATGATGGAGTGGGCGGAGTCAGTGATGCAGCTCCACGCAGACAGGAAGTCCGTCCTGGAGGTGAGAGGACGAGGCTGAGTAAAGCTCTGTGATTGGCTGGTAGCAGCGTCTCAGTCTGGGTGTCTCGTTGCAGGTGGAGTTTCAGGGGGAGGAGGGGACGGGTCTCGGTCCCACGCTGGAGTTCTACGCTCTGGTGGCAGCAGAGTTCCAGAGAACGTCGCTGGGGATCTGGCTGTGTGACGACGACTTCCCTGACGACGAGTCTCGCCAGGTAAAGAAGCCGTCCCCGTCCTGTCTCTGAGGGACACCCCCTCCTCCCCGCTGCAGTGATCTGAGCCTCGCTGTGTTTCAGGTGGACCTGGGCGGCGGTCTGAAGCCTCCTGGTTTCTACGTGCAGCGCTCCTGCGGCCTGTTCCCGGCGCCGTTCCCTCAGGACAGCGAGGAGTTGGAGCGAATCACCAAACTCTTCCACTTCCTGGGCGTCTTCTTGGCCAAGTGCATCCAGGACAACCGCCTGGTGGACCTGCCCGTGTCCCAGCCCTTCTTCAGGCTGCTCTGTATGGGCGACATCAAGTCCAACATGAGCAAGCTGCTCTACCAGTCCCGCAGCGCCCCCCAGGGTCACGACCCCGACCGGCCCCACCTGCAGCCCTTCCTGCTGCTGTCGGAGATGCAGTCGGAGGCGTCCACAGAGGAGAGCCAGGAGACGTACTCTGTGGGCAGCTTTGACGAGGACTCCAAGTCTGAGTTCATCATGGACCCCCCAAAACCCAAACCGCCCGCCTGGTACCACGGCATCCTGACCTGGGACGACTTCCAGCTGGTCAACCCGCACAGGTGAGACGCACACATGGTTCACATTAATTATTAATATTATTATGTTAGAATATCAAGACGTGTGTTATGGTACATTTGACTATTCTATTTTTTAAAAGAAAATATTATTTTTTTTTTATTTTCTATTAGTAACAATTTTTTTACTATTTTATGAGATTTTTTTTTTACTTTTTAAAATTAATTTTTAGATTAAAAAAAAATTTAAACATTTTATTAATATTTATTCCTTAAGATTTTAATTATTTTTGTGACATATTTATTTACATTATTTATATTTTTGTTGTATTTTTTTAAATATATTATTCAGATCTGTTTTATGAATATTTATAGAATTAATTATGATGAAAACTCTTCCTCCTCCTCCTCCTCTTCCTCCTCCTCCTTCTCTTCCTCCTCCTCCTCCTCTTCCTCCTCCTCCTTCTCTTCCTCCTCCTCCTCCTCCTCCTCCTCCTCTTCCTCTTCCTCTTCCTCTTCCTCCTCCTCCTCCTACAGGGCGAGTTTCCTGAAGGAGGTCAAGGAGCTGGCGGTGAAGAGGAGACAGATTCTGTCCAGTAAGAGTCTGTCAGAGGACGAGAAGAACACCAGACTCCAGGACCTGATGCTGAGGAACCCGCTGGGCTCCGGTCCCCCGCTCAGCATCGAGGACCTCGGGTAAGAAAATAAAAAAACAGGATTCACTTTCTACAAAATGTCCGTTCTGTTTAAATACATATGAGGTCTTTTTAAATGTTTGCTCAGTCCTGATAAACCTGTGATGATTGAGCGTCTCTAACGTCTCTAACGTCTCTAACGTCGTCTCTTCTCTTCAGGTTAAACTTCCAGTTCTGTCCGTCGTCTAAAGTTCACGGTTTCTCTGCGGTGGATCTGAAACCGAACGGAGACGACGAGGTAAGCACCAGCTCCACAGACGTCCCCCTGTCCCGTCTCAGAGCTTTGTCCCCGCTCATGTCTCTGTGTCCTTGTGTCTTCAGATGGTTGCCATGGAGAACGCCGAGGAGTACGTGGAGCTGATGTTTGACTTCTGTATGCACACGGGCATCCAGAAACAGATGGAGGCGTTCAGAGGTGACGACACGACGCTGACATCACGGCTCATTGTCACTAAATGCTCCCTGTGTTTTTATTTTAATTTAAAAAAAAAACAAAGACAAATATTTAAATAAAATGTTCCCATAAAATGTATTAGAGAAATATATTCATTAAAAAATATTTATTTAATTTCCCAGACATGTATAAATTAATAATACTTTTTTAAAAAAAATACATAAAAATATTTTTAAATGTTTTAAAATGATCTTTAAATTTTCTTTAAATTCATATAAAAAGGCCAAATATCAGAATAATAATAAAATTATTCATAAAAACTATTTATAAAATACACTTAAAATCAATTTGCATTAATATAAACGTCTGAAAAATGTCTTTACATTTTATTAAATTAATAATAAATGACTGAACATTATGAATAAATGTGAAAGATTCTTAATATATTGTAATAAATGAAATAATTTGTCTCTGTCCTCAGAGGGTTTTAATCGAGTGTTCCCGATGGAGAAGCTGAGCTCCTTCAGTCATAAGGAGGTCCAGATGATCCTCTGTGGCAACCAATCACCTTCCTGGACCGCCGATGACATCATCAACTACACTGAACCAAAGCTGGGTTACACCAGAGACAGGTGAGACACTCAGAGACACTCAGGGAGACAGGTTAGACAGGAGAGACACTAGAGACACCTGAAGAAAGGTGGGACACACAGAGACAGGTGTAATGTCTTACTGTCCCCCCTCCAGTCCTGGTTTCCTGCGGTTCGTGCGTGTCCTCTGTGGGATGTCCTCTGATGAGAGGAAGGCTTTCCTACAGTTCACCACCGGCTGCTCCACGCTGCCCCCCGGTGGCCTCGCCAACCTGCACCCCCGCCTCACCATCGTCAGGAAGGTAAGTGTCCCTCTCTCTGATCTGATTGGCTCAGAGCCCCCAGTGAGACGCTGTGCTCTGATTGGCCCTCCTCCTCGTCCTCAGGTGGACGCCACGGACTCCAGCTACCCGTCCGTCAACACCTGTGTCCACTACCTGAAGCTGCCTGAGTACTCGTCTGAGGACATCATGAGGGAGCGCCTGTTAGCCGCCACCATGGAAAAAGGCTTCCACCTCAACTGACCCGCCCCCCCCCCCGCCGCCGCCACCGCCTCCGCTCTGAGCATGCTCCTCAAGTCATCTGTGATTGACAGATCAGCCAGCCAATCCAAACCAGCCGACTGCTGCTGGAGGAGGAAGAGGAGGAGGAGGAGGAAACGAAAAGAGACGCTTTACATCCTTCACTCCTCCCTCACTCGCCTCCTTCATCATCATCATCCTCACGCTCCTGAGCTGCTGTTGGTTTGTTTCCTGACGCTGCGGTGTGTGTGTTAGTGTGTGTGTGTCGACCTCCTCCTCCTCCTCCTCCTCCTCCTCCTCCTCCTCTCGGTTTAGTGCCTGGTTTGACTCGTAGCTTCTGTTTTCAGTTCCTCCTCCTTCAGACGGTCGCGCTCCTCCTCCTCCTCCTCCTTTTTCTTTATTTTCTTTATTTTTCCTGCTTTCCGTTTTTGTGCGTGCGACGACGGTTCGAGTCGTTTCTGACCGGCCGTTAGAAAAAGAAAAAAAAAACCGAGGTCAAAGGTCAGAGAGCTTTTGGTTGTTTTATT
The DNA here is from genome assembly GCA_005024645.1 of Planiliza haematocheilus. Classification (NCBI taxonomy): domain Eukaryota; kingdom Metazoa; phylum Chordata; class Actinopteri; order Mugiliformes; family Mugilidae; genus Planiliza; species Planiliza haematocheilus. Next base: position 105,759 of record SRSE01000696.1, on the reverse strand, counting down.
TTTTTTCTTTTTACGATGAAGCTACCGAGACGAAAACACTGGTTTGAGTGCGAGGCACATCGAGAAACGATAAGAAAAGTCCGACAGCTCTGCTCTCCCTGTATTTTCTTTGTATATTATAAACATTTATTTAACTCAAGTTGCAGTTTGAGGTAAACGAATATTTTCAAATGTGTATGCTCCAAAAAATAATCATTAAAATGTTTGCAAAGTATGAAGTAAAGAAAACAAGAGTCCTGTGGTCCATGTCATTATGTTTTAAATCATCATTTATTCTGTTTATAGAACTATTTTAAAAATATGTTTTATTTAAATATTTCAGGTGATTTTTTTTTTTTTTTTTTTTTTTTTAGATTTTCTGGTTCATTTTTATAAATTATTGTGACACTTTCAAACACTTTATTCAAAATTAAAATATATCTATTTAAATATAAATTTAAATTTAGACATTTTCTCTGTTTTAATGAGTTAATCTCAAATTTAATCCAGAGAAACAACATAAACATCGTGATGACACAGACACGTGAGACGCTCAGAGTGAATCCTGGTGAAGGAGGGTTTAATGAATTTAAGGACGTGACTACGACCTGGGAGAAGATTTATTTTCCAGCAGACGATGGAGCTGAATGTTCTGGAAAATAAAAACTAGTTCTGTTGACGTGTGTTCAGTTCAGTCACATCAACTCCTCTGATTTTCACTCCACAAGAGGACGTCCAACATCCTAACCACAAAAACTACAAACATGGTGGACCTCAGAGGATCCAGGAAGTGTCCCAAAGTCAGCAACGATTCTTAAATAAAAAAGAGACGATCTGACTTTTTCCTCTTCAGACACGAGTTCAGTAACGTATCGATCAGCGGCGCCGCCACAGCTTCACTTCCTGTCCCACTACAGCCTGTGACATCACTTCCTGTGGGACCAGTCAGCTGTCTGCCATCTTGTCGATGGCGGTGAGGGGAGCGAGGACGCGGCTCTTGTTCGTCTCCACGATGTGTCCGTTCTGGATCATCTCGTCCAGGATGACGTGAACTCGGTCCAGGTTGAACATGATCTGATGACGTCACGTCGTCAAGGAAACGAGAAACTAACCAGACTACTGTAAAGATGAGCTGCTGATAAAAATAAAAGCTCTGATGAGTAGAAAGTAAAATTAACTTATTTGATAATTAATCTTTGTTTTAATCTTTTATTTATTGAACTACACATGTTAGCTTCGTGTTAACACAGTGGTCAGATTAAAGGATACGTCCAGTTCACTCTGTTGGAGAAAAAACACACAAACATCAAACAATTCATTCATTTTCTTCCTTAAAACAAGTTTTTAACTCAGCAAACATTTTATCTTTCTGACAGATCACACAAAACTATTTAATATATGATCAGTCTCTTTGTTTATCAAGTTAAAACTGAATAAATGCTTCTAAACTATAAGACATTTAGTCAGATTTGATATTAAACTGAACGTTTTCTATATTTCTATCTCTTTATTTTATGAAATAAATGATTAATTAGTCTGAGCTCAGTTCTTCTGTCCCTGAACTCACCACGCGGCTGAAGTATTTATCCAACACCTCCACGAAGTTGTGCACCAGCTCATAGATGGACAGCTCGTTCTGTGGATCCAGAGGAGAAACATCTGGAATCAGCTGATGTCACTGTTGAGACGTTAAACACTGTGACTCATCCACAGACTCACCTCACTGTCTGTGACCCCCACCACGATGTACAGGGCAGCGTACTGACGATACACCAGCTTAAAGTCCTTATACTCCACGAAGGAACACTGGAACGCACAGGGACGGTTAGAGGAACCCAAACTAACCACGGTGGATACTTCACTGACACACCCGTACCTGGTCTTTCTTGCGGCTCAGGCAGCAGCGGACCACGTCAGCCTCCAGCGCCGCTCTCCTGCTCAGCTCCACAGGCTGATAATACCTGGACAGTCTGGTCTGACCCTGGCGGTTCACCATCAGCACAAACTTGATCATCCTGGGATGTGAGGCTGGCTGCCTGCAGAGGAGACAGATATATCATATCATGTTAAAGATTACAATATTTAACATTTTAAAACCATCTCGTTAAAGATTAGAAACAAATGAAGCAAATAAAATTCTGGTTTATTTGACAAATGCTGCGTTTGTGGCTTCTGTTGTTGAAACATCGGAGTGTCCGAGGAGCACTTGAAGGCATCACAGCACCTTAGTTATAACCAGTTGTTAACTGTTAATAACGGCGTTTTAATTATAATAAAACGCGTTAACATTACCGTTAATCGGTGCCACAGTTAAGTTATTTTAACGGAAACGTTTATTTTACTCACCAGCAGCTGTTAGCTTGTGTCGCTAAATGAGTCCCATCAAACAGGTTCAAAACATCAACGATAACCACCTTTAACTTGATTTAATCCAAGTCTAACGTTATTTTTAACAAATTGTTGACGCTTCACGTAATGAAAGTTAAATTATAGCTACATTTGACGTTAATTTAACATGAGAAGCCTTAATTTTGGATGATACGAAGCTAACAACAGGAGCTGTTGGTGTTAGCAAGTCTAGCACATGCGCAGTAAGTCGCTCAACCGGTGCTTTTTAGTTGACGTAAAATGGGAAATATGAGTTATGCTCAGTTTTCTCACATTTTAAATCCAAGGCAAGTTCTTAACGTTTAAAGGCGGCATTTGAAAAAAAAAAAAAAAAAAAAAAATATATATATATATATATTTTACCTTTTCTACAGATATATAACATTCTATATCATATTTTCATAGTGAAAGACATCATTTTGACCATTTGGCGTTTTTTATTTTTGTTTTAACTTCCTAACTTATAATTTTGTTACATTTTGGTTTTTATCTTTCGTCTTAGAAACTCAAAAACTTGAGTTGTTTTATATGTTCCTTAAATGTTATTCTAATAAATGATTATCTCATACAGTAATCAATAAAACAAACTTATCACCATTGAGCTTATGATTTTCGACATATTATATATAATATACCACAAATTATTTTGGTTTTGTCTCATGATATAGAAAAAATATATCTTTGTTCTTTACTGACGGAAATCTGCTTCCAAATGAGAAGATGAATGAAGCTGTACTTTCCTAGGTACGTTCATGTGCTTGAATGTTACACAATGCTTTTGGATGACAGAGGGGAAAAGCAGGATAGTGTCCCGTCATGCATCGCGGCTGGGTTCTCCCCACCGTGACCGTCGGATCCAGAGAGAGAGAGAGAGAGAGATGGGGGAGAGAGAGCAGTAATGGCGGCCGGTTAGATCCACACTCGAACACCGCGTCCGCAATCAGCCGCACTCACCGCAGCGCTCCGGGGGCAGCCAGCCTCACACACCGCGGCGGAGCCAGCGTGACAGGCACCGAGCGGAGACACGGGGCGTCTTTAGGGGCGGGAATCCTTCAGCGGACCGCAGCTGCCTGAGACTTTCCTTCTACTTTTCTAAAAAAAAAAAAAAAAAAAAAAAAAAAAAATATGGACGATCACCCCGGCGGAGGAGGAGGGGTCGGAGCGGGAGCCCCGAGACAGCCTCCGCCGCCTCAGCAGCAGCAGCAGGGGAGCAACAGTAGCGCTAATCCGCAGATTGGAGGTGTTGGCGGCGGAGGAGCCATGGTTCCCCACCAGCCCGATGAGCTGCCCCGGCCCCAGCAGCAGTACACCATCCCCGGCATCCTGCACTACATCCAGCACGAATGGGCCAGGTTCGAGATGGAGAGGGCGCACTGGGAAGTGGAGAGGGCCGAGCTCCAGGTTAGCCCACACACTTTAGCCGCCGATCATGCTAGCTCACGTTAAAAACAACCATGGGGCATTGAGTTCACCCGGGTGGTTACTGAACTGAGTTTGCAGTATTTTATTTAGATTTGGTTAATAATTGACTCATTAAATTACGACAAAGAACGACTAACCCGATTGTCTGTGACCGTAGTGGCTAAGTGGCTAAGCTAACGGGTCAGAGCACAAATAGCGGAATGCGCTTAGCTACTGTTAGCCTGGCTGGAGCTAGCCGTTAGCTTCACATCGCTGTCAGGAGACAGCTTAGCAGCTAGCTTTAGCTCTGTTGTTACCTGCTAACTCCAAGAGCTCGGTGCTTTGTGCGTTCAGATTTTGAGAAAACGTTGAAACATTTTCATTGTGGACCTTCGGGCAAATGTCGGAGAGTAAACGAGAAGTGAATCCAGCTGACTGTCAGCTAACTAATTCCTGTGTGCAGCCATTTTCGTTTGTCACGCTAGCTAAGTTAGCCGTGTTGTTAGCTTGCTAATGTTGCTGTTAAATCAACAGCTGGGCCCGAGCGACTGTTTCTCACTGAGTGACTGGTTTTATTTGAGTGACTGTTTCTCATTGAAGCTTTTCTGAGTTTGAAAAATGTCAAAAAGGCTTAAATGACAGATTAGTCATTGTGTGACTGTTAGCATCACATACATCTTGTTTATGGAGGTTAGCAGCTGGTTAGCATGATGGAAATGTAAATAACAACAGTCATGGGACAAAATTCCAGGTTCTTTACTTTAGTTGAAGTACTACTGATGAAAAATAATAGATATTTATCAGTTAAAGATAATTACTATATTTTGTGCCTTGATAGTTCACAATATTGAGTTTCAAAATACCAAAATATGTAGAAAAAATAATATTTATAGACATTTTAACAGCAACCTCATTTAGTGTAGATGGCTTTTTAACCATAAATATAAATGATTTAAAAGTCGGCCTTTTAAAGGAGGCGTCCTTGTGTCTGTGACTTGTTTACAGCTGAAACAGATTTCGTTTAAAACAAACCTCAAGTCCTGCAGCTCTAATAAAATAATAACATCAGCCTAGAGTTGAAGTTCCTCCATGTTCTGTTGTTGTTTACACAGGCAGGAAACTAGTATTCACTCTGAATTTATAGCGACTGAAAGGTCTTACGTTCTTTATTTAACGTGCTATATTTTGTTGGAGGTAAATATTTTAAGTCATTTCAGTTGCAGCTCAGCTGTTTATGTGACATGTAACAAGCTGTTGATTTATTTATTTCACTAAACTAACGTCATTATTGGTTCCAGAGGTTTCTTCCTCCACTTTCTCATCTGTCTTGTGTCTTTGCTTTCGTCCAGCTCTTCTCTGTCGTCATACTTATTAAATCCAATCAGCGTTCAGTCCTGACGATGAGACAGCAGGACGGCCTTTAATGATGGAGGACGCAGGAAATGGAAGATAGTTAAAAAATCAATGAGAGAATTTTATGAATTGATGTTGGATAGACACATTATGATGCTAACTTTACATCACAGACACTAATATACACTCATGTGGCAGTTCATCAGTCTATCAGTGAACCTGTTTGTCCTCTTAAACGTGAAAAATACAGCCTGTTAATGAACCCAAAGTTACGCTTTAAAAAACATTTATTAAACTTGAAGATTACAACTGTAGAAGCTGTTGACTTGTGGCGTTGCAACACTTCAGTGTGACTCGATGGCGTCGGCTGAAGCGTGTTTTGAAATGTGTTCACGTCTTGGTCCCAACACTCCCTTTGGCAGGCGCCGGCGTCGCTAATGACAGGGTCGGCCTTCGCGCTGAGACCTGGCTCTGCTCTGACTTGTTGTGGTGCGGCGGCGGATGCCTTCAGCATGACTGAGTCAGAGTTCCTGATAAGAGCTCAAGAATGAGCCAAGCAAACACGTGAAGGTGTGAACGTTTATCGGGAACTTGGAAAGGCATCAAATGGTCTAATGGTCACACGTTTAATAGAACAGGACGCTGCTGCTGCTGATAGTGTGAATTTAATCCTTGTTTTACGTCGACAGTGTGTGAAGTGATGGTGTGAGAGCAGCACGGACAGTTTGTCTGATACAGATGAACCCAGAGCTTTACCACATTACCATTGTTTCACATAGTTTTTGGTCATTTTGCATTTTTTGCTGCGTTTTCTGTCGACTAGTGGTTTGTGTTTTTTTGTCTTTTTGTTTGTTTTCACGTTATCGTGGACATATTTGTTAGTTACTAGTCATTCTGTGCGTCTTTGTGATAATTTATTGTCAGATTATGTCGTTTTTGTGTTACTTTCTGTTTTCTATATTCCTCTCTGTAGTTGTTTCCTGTCTCTTTGTGTTTGTTTTATATCTTTGTGGTAAGTTTTTCTCCCCCTATAGTCTCTTTGTATCTCTTATTGGTTTATTTATTATTTACATCTTTTGTTGTGTTTTGTCTCTGTGTAGTTTTTGGTGTCTCTATGGTTTTGTTGTGTCTTCTTGTATATTCTGTCGTCTCTTTTTGGTTACGTTGTGCCTTTCTGTCTTATTTTGTGGTTGTTCTGTCGCTTTGTGTTCATGCTTCATCTCTGTTTGGTCATTGTGTCGTCTCTATGATCTCTGATCTCTATGACTAAATATCACTAGCTTAATGAAATCATGGCTTTCCTATTCTGTGAGGAGGATATGAATCATAACATGAACATAAAAGCCGGTTAGTAGTAACTCACAGAAACATTTCATGGTCTGAGGTGTTGACTCTGAGCCGCTCTGAAAACCAGTAGATTCAGGTTTGTTGATTTTGTCTGACATGAGGAGAAAGTGTAATAACACCACGCTGATTCTTTAAAGGAAGGCAGATAAGAACCCAAACCTAAACCCAGCTCTGATGGACGTCTTTCATTTGTAGAATAAGATCCGTTCAAACCTCCCAGTCACACGACAGAACATCAGAGGGAGATGACTCGAGGCTTTTTAATCCGTTATTGGTCTGATTTGCTTAATCTTCACATTGCTTCAGATGGTAGAGACAGAAATAATCTGAGGAGTCTCTGAACTTGAAGGAGACTTCCTCTGCTGCAGGAGGAAACAGAAGATAGCCGCATGGTTTATCTTCTTGTCTTGTTTTTGGTCAGTGACCTTCTCCCCTGCTTCCTGTTTGCTGTGTGAACTGAACACATGCAGTTTGATCATCGTTTCATCCACAAGACTCGTCCAGCTGATGGTTTGAAATCTGCACAGGAAGCTGGTGATGAGGATGATGAGCTTCATGGTCGTGTTAAAAGCACCTGAGCTGTAAAATATTGATGCCAAGTCTGAATCTGTTGCCATTAGTTTGAGCAGGAAGCAGCGACCAGCTGCAGACCCTGACCTCTGACCTCTGACCTCTAGTTTACATTGACCAGAAATCACAGGTTTACTTCAGGGATGTTTTGAAGTACTTCTCCTCCTCCTCCTCCCCTCTCATGGTCATTGTCTTCCTCTTACGAGTTGTGGTTTTGGTTTATAACAGACGTAAAATAAATAAATAGAAATGATCTGCCTTGGCTGAAATAATCGTCCTCGTTCCAGTAATTTTAAAAGTAAAACCTTGATCTCCTGATACCTCTGTGTCCTTCGCCCCCACACAGAGCTAACGCTACGTTAGCATGCTGATGTAGTTCTGTAATTATTAACAGTAAAACGTTTGACTCGTCTGACTGCAGGAACCAAACATATCGGCCGTTCTGTCCCTGTTGTTCTGTCAGAACCAGATCTGGAGGTGATCAGTCGGAGCAGCTCCTCCATGTTTTGGTAAAGAGGCCATGGCTGTGGGACGGGACGCTGTAATTAGGCGCCGTGGCCTACTGGGCCCTGCACTGACAGGCCGATACCATCTGGAGGCTAAAAGTAGACGGGACTGAAATAACAGCGACACACACACACACACATGCTCTGAGGCCGGGGTTCAACTGCCTTTCGTCACAAGATTAAGAGATGATTAAACGACTTTTACTAGTTTCTTTAGGGAGAGAAGAAACGAACAGTCATGTGTCTTTGCTTCGTCTGATGAGGAGCTCAGAGCTTCTTCTTCTTCTTTTATGAGACGTAGCTGCAGCACGTTGTCTCTGTCAACTAAATGAACAAAAACACATTTCTGACCGTGTTTTTGACCAGAGTCTAATCAGTACGACCTGAGGGGGCGGAGCCACGTGGAGCCCCGCCCACACTGATTTAGTTTAATTAATACTACGCTCTGCTCTACCTCCACCTGCTACGAGGACATGATGGACTTATTGATTTGATTATTTATAGCGCTTTATGGAGTGGTTGGCATGGTAACTGGTGGTCACCATGATGTCACATCCTGTTACTATAGCTTCAAATGGATAACTAAAACAAAACTTATCCAAAAGATGTTATATTAATTACCTGAAATGACAGAAATCATCATTGAAAATAATTATTTGACGTGTATTTTAATGTTTTAGTTTGGCTCAAGCCCCGCCCACTAACTTGTAGGGGGTGGAGCTTATACTGCAGCCAGCCACCAGGGGGAGCTCTAGTTGATTTGGCTTCACTTTAGATCAGCTGTTCCACCGTCCATCAAACTAAACTAGGTTCATTAACGTTCTGCTCTAAGAAGGTGTTAGCAACCTTTACTGTTACAGCTAAATCAGACTCAATGCTATGTGTGCTAATTAATGAAAGGATATACTAAATGACATCTGTCCTAACTGAGCCTAATTATTCTTAACTTTAGCTTCTTTAGGTTAAAGTTAAAGCTTCGTTGCTCTCTGCTCTGGTGCAACCCGAGGTTACGATGCTCGCCAAGATGGCCGACAGTCATCACCCTGAACCCTGAGGAAACCAGTTCAGGCTGTCAGCACGGTCCCCACAGAGACAGAGATCCATGTGTGTGTTAATGATGCAGTTGTCCAGAGGAATGGCCTCCTGTTTATCCCGGTCTGAGCCGTCATCCTGGTAAATCTGGGCACTCCTTCGTCATCCTCATCACCCCGGGGCTCTGACCTCACTCCGCTCCCCGAGGAGCGCTTGATTCATGCTCGCCAGGTGCTCGGGGCGGGAGGGGCGGCGTGACTTCGGGGCCAAAAAACACTGCTGAGGCACATGAGCGATGCAGCGAAGAGGCTGCGCGTTAACAGCTGCTTTCACAGATTACTGAGACAAACCAGGAGACAGTCAAACAGCAGGAGACGCTGAGATTAGTCCACAGTTAATCCTCGGTACGCTAGTGAAAACACCTCAATAAAACTGAGCTGCTCTAAATATAAACACACTGGTTTCTAGTAACTCAGAGTCACAGCTGTGTTTTCATTTCCTATAACTATATAACTGTAGCTCGTTCCATAATAATAATAATAATCCAGTTTATCACCACCTTTCTGATGCATTGTTTAGTTTATTGCTAATGAACTGGCGCTGTCGTTGTCTGTACATTCATTAGCGTAATAAAACAATGGATGGTTGCCGTGGAGCTGTGGCTGTCGATCACCGAGCTGGCCAATCAGAGCAGGCCCTGAATTCGTGCGGTCTGTTGTGTAATCGTCACGTCCAGACAGTTCACTCCTGACCTCTGGTTTTCCCCCGTTGTCGTGGCAACCGATAGAGGAAGTCGCAAGCTACCCGTCACACCCCGCCGCTTCGTTTCCATGGACACGCTGGTGGAGAGTGTGTGTGTGTGTATAAATAGCTCCCAGGCCTCCGTCAGTGTTGGGTTTCAGGAGCAGCTGCTTGACTGACTGACTGACTGACTGACTGACTGACTGACTGACAGGTGTGGTCGCTCAGACAGGAAGTGCTGCTGGTTGACAGGTGATGGAGGTGATGCAGACGCTTCAGACTGGTTGAACTCATAGCTTTAGCTCTGAGCTAAGATGATCACAAGCTAGCTTTCGCTGACGAGCTACGTCATTAGCATAGTCGCTAATGTAGCAAACAGGTATGATGAGGTGATCTTTGTTTATCTTTAAACTAGTCAGAGCGCTCTCTGCTGGACAAACGTAGTGATGACGTTATTTTTAAATGATTAACTGTTCAGTCGATCTATAAACCGCTCGGACTCTTTCTCCTCCTTTTACTTTCCTCGTCCTTCTTCCTTCATCTTTTCTGTTTCTTTTTCAGACAGTGAATTATCTCTGAGCACTTGACAGAACATTAGGTACACTAGTGACTCTGGCTGCTTTTCAGAAGCCTTTCAGGAACTTTTTTTCTGCGCCGCGTTACAGATGTGAGGTGAAGGACTTGTCGTCTTTAACGCTCTGTGTTTCTGTGTTTCTGCAGGCGAGGATAGCGTTCCTGCAGGGAGAGAGGAAAGGTCAGGAGAACCTGAAGAACGACCTGGTTAGAAGAATAAAAATGTTAGAATACGCTTTAAAACAGGAAAGGTAAGAAACTGATTGTGTTTCTCTCATCCTACGTCAGACCTGTTTTTATTTTAACACCTTCAGATAATTTCTTTAAGCGTGCACAGACTTTGATCTGAATTTAAAGGGGGACGTCACAAAATGAGATCTAAAAGTTAAAGACTCAGAATAAATAAAATAAAGATCAGCTTCACCACCACCTGCTGGTGTGAAGAGTTATTTCCTCTCAGGTGTAGACGGATCAGCTGGTCGTTGGCTGGAGTCTCTGTGGTGCGTTCAGGGACACCTTTTTGGTCCAGATGTGAAGAGACGTCACAGTCGACCTTGATTCTGGTTTAGTTTTTTAGTTTCTTTATGTTTAAATCTACAAATAAATGTTTTGTTTCCTCCTCAGAGCAAAGTATCACAAGTTAAAATATGGAACCGAGTTAAACCAAGGAGAGATGAAGATGCCAAGCTTTGAATCAGGTTAGTGAGATCAGCTCTAATGATTTTATATCTGATTATTACATCTGATTAATTCTTAAACTATTTATTTCACAGCCTCCGCCCTCCAGTAGCTGATCTTGTAGATATCTCCAGCAGGTGGCGCTGTCACTATTTCTGGCTTTGTCTTTCAGACACCAAAGACTCAGATGTCTCTGCTGTTCCTGCCAACAGTCAACTCACCTGGAAACAAGGACGGCAGCTGCTCAGACAGTAAGAAGACGACCTTTAACCTCTCCTGTGTCCTGTGACCTTTGGTTTAAATCTGTCTGATGCACGTTAGTTAGATTTTTAAGTTACTGCTCTTTGTTGTTGCTGCAGCTCCTTCCTTCTCTAACTGTCAGTGTTGTGTTCAGGTACCTGCAGGAAGTGGGATACACAGACACCATCCTGGACGTTCGTACTCAGAGGGTCCGCTCTCTGCTCGGCCTGTCGGGCTCCGAGCAGAACGGATCCGTGGAGAACAAGAACCTGCAGCACCTGATCAACGGGACGGAGCGGCGCAAGGACAGCAAGAGGTAGAGACAGGGGACGTTACAGCTGTCCACTCAGACTCAGGAGCTGTCCACTCAGGTGCTGATGTTTGGTTTGTGTCCAGGAGTCCGGGCGACGTTCTGGAGACGTTCAACTTCCTGGAGAACGCAGAGGACAGCGACGAGGACGAGGACGAGGAGGGAGACCTGATGGACGACATGAGCGCAGACAAACACCACAGAACCAAGAAACACAAGACCAAGGTACAGACACGTCCTCCTCTCCATCCTCTTTGTCCTCTCCGTCCTCTGTCCCTCCACCACTCTTCTTCTTGGCCTCATTTGTCTCTTTGTGTCCTCCTCCAGGTGGGGAACGAGGGCTTGGCGTCGGAGGACGATGCCGACACGGAGGAGGCTCTGAAGGAGTTTGACTTCCTGGTGACGGCTGAGGACGGGGAGGGAGCGGGCGAGGCTCGGAGCTCTGGAGACGGGACGGAGTGGGGTGAGAATATTAGTGTTTATTTTATAGCAGAGGCTGAGGAGCACGGTGTGGGAGGCGTCTGTCGTCTAACCATCACTGATTACTGCTGAGTCTTTTCCTCTCTCTCTCTCTCTCTCTCTCTGCAGCGGAGCCTCTACCGTTTCCCACTGGTGGGGGGAAGTCCTTCCTGTTGGGGGGGTCGGACGACGTGCTGGAGAGCGTGCTGGGTCTGGGCGACCTCGCCGACCTCACCGTCACCAACGATGAGACGGACTACGGCTACGATGTGAGGAATCATGTCCGCTGTGTTTCAGCCTCTAGACGTCGGCTGACGTGTTTTTAACGCCGTCGCCGTCTGTTCTCCTTCCAGCTCCAGTCCAGTAAAGAATCCTCGTGCAGGAAGACGTGGAACCCTAAGTACACGCTGCGGAGCCACTTTGACGGCGTCCGAGCGCTCGCCTTCCACCCCGTGGAGCCCTGTCTGGTCACCGTGTCTGAGGATCACACCCTGAAACTGTGGAACCTCACCAAGACCGTCCCTGCCAAAAAGTACAAAGCTCCAAAACCAATCCGTCCATGTTTGAGGTTTAGCTCTGACGTTGTCCCACCTCTCTTTGTTCCACGTTAAAGGTGACATGTGACCAGCGGTTAGCATCTAACGCTGCTCGTCATGATCTCACTGTTTCCTCTTCATCTTCGCTCTGCCTCAAAGGAAAATCCTCTCCTCTCAGCACCGACACATCCTTCAGCATTTGCATCTCATTTTCAGTTCAGCTCATCTTCAAATACAAACGGTGTCGCAAACAAAATCCCTCAAAGAACGAACCCCCACCTCCTCCACCTCCACCTCAGGGTTTACTGTGATACACTTCATCACATCAGAGCTGAAGCCTGGAGACCATGACGCGTTCAGTTAATAAACTGTTTTTATTTCTGTTTTTCAGAAGTGCCTCTTTTGATGTGGAGCCCATCTACACATTCAGAGCTCATGTGTACGTATCACAGCAGATCATCACCTCTACAATATACAACATAGAACAGCTCTGACCTCAGGACAACGTGGAACACGTATAAATATATGAACATAAAATAAATCTAATGCACAAAGAAGGAATAAATATTTCAAACATCAACAGTAAAATATTAGTAAGGTGTTAGAGATATAATGATTACAAAAAAATAGTAAAAAATATAATATAGATATATATGATAAAAATGAATAAAATATCTGAGAAATATTTTAAAATATTTTAGAAAATAATATTTTAAAAACTACGGACAAACATTAGTAAAATATTTTTTAATGTAGAGAATATTATTTTTAAACTTCAAGAAAAATATTTTAAGATTTTAATTTTTAAATTTTAAAAAAAGTACTATATTAAATATAGAAAAACATTAAAAAAGAAAATATTATTTAAAAATAAATAAGTTAAATGTCCAAAAATGTTCAGTAAAATTAAGAAACATTAATAAAACTGCACAAGTTAATAATCAAAGTAAAAAAAAAAAATGTAATAAAAAGAGTAGTACATATACAAATTAATTTTTTCTGTTGAGTTTTCATAAACTACTTGATCCTGATTCACAGCTCTGAGCTTCTTGAGATCAGGACACTGACAGACTGAAGCTGGACTAAGATCAGCTGATCAGTTACTAATATCGATAGAAGTGGAGAAATGTCACAGAGTGATGCATCCTCACTCACAGATGATCTTTGAGAGCTCATTGACCAATCAGAAGAGCTGAAAGACTTAACGAGAGGAACCACTTAGTACATTAGTGTTATATCATCTACTGCTGATTGTTCAAGGCTTGTAAACGGCTCCGGTAAACTCCTCTGTAATGACCTGTCTCCTGTCTCCTGTCTCCTGTCTCATGTCTCATGTCTCATGTCTCCTGTCTCCCATCAGTGGTCCCGTGTTGTCGTTGGCGATGACCTCCAGCGGTGAACAGTGTTTCAGCGGCGGCATCGACTCGACCATCCAGTGGTGGAACATCCCGAGCTCTAACGTTGACCCCTACGACACCTACGGTGCTCACACCTCTACGCCTTCACCTGTCCAATCAAATGTGTCCTGATGGACAGGAAAATATTGAAATTATAAATGTTCATTTCCAAAGCTTGACGAAGCCCCTCCCCTCCTTTTCATCTTGTCGAATCAGATCCCAGCGTCCTGGCCGGCTCGTGGTTGGGCCATACGGACGCTGTGTGGGGATTGGCCTACAGCGGCATCAAGAACCGCCTCCTGTCCTGCTCAGCGGACGGAACGGTGAAACTGTGGAACCCGACGGAGAAGAACCCCTGCATCAGCACTTTCAACACAAACAAGGGTGAGAGGAGGAGGAGGAGGAGGAGGAGGAGCAGGAGCAGGAGGAGGAGGAGGAGGAAGAGGAGGAAGAGCAGAGCGCCTCCTGCTGGTGGACGAGGAGGTGAATAAACGACTCATTAACACTCGTGTATGTGTGTCTGCAGAGCACGGCGTCCCCACGTCGGTGGACTTTAACGGTTGTGACCCCGCCCACATGGTGGCGTCCTTCAACAGTGGAGACGTGGTGGTGTATGACCTGGAGACTTCCCAGAATGCACTAGTGCTGAAGGGTCAGGGAGACGGCAGTAAGTAACACAGACACAGAGTTCATACTGGGCGTGTTGACCATGGAGCCGTGTTCTGATGGCTCCGCCTCTTTCAGCTCTGCCAGGTTCAAACCACATCAACAAGGTGGTGAGTCATCCCACGCTGCCCGTCACCATCACCGCACACGAAGATCGACATATCAAATTCTACGATAACAAGTCAGGTCAGTCGTCTCTGGAATGGTTTAATGTTGCTGCATGATGAAGTTAGAAGCTGCTTAGCTTAGCTTAGCTTAGCTTAGCTTAGCATAAAGACTGAAAGCAAAGGGAAATTTCAAATTCAAAGTTTATGGAAGCTATGTAGAGAAAAGGTTTTTACAGCTGACATCATCAAAAGATAAAAAGAAAATGTCAGAGCTGTAGAAATAAAGACTGTAAAGCTGTTCATCATTCTGCATCTGTTATTTCTTTATATCACTTTGATGTTTTTTCATGTAGCTCTGCTGCCACAGTCACTTTCATTTTATTAACCGTGACAGTGTTCAATAGCATTTAAATTCAAAGAGTCACTGGACTGTTTGGTTCCGTGTGGATCAGTAGAGATTCAGACGTCTGATGCTTCTCCTGCAGGTAAAGTGATCCACGCTATGGTGGCTCATCTGGACGCAGTGACCAGTCTGGCTGTGGACCCTAACGGCATCTACCTGATGTCTGGCAGTAAGTCTCTTTAATGTTTACCTCCACCAGCTGGACAGTCCTCTAACCAGGTCTGCTCTAGACCAGAACCCAGAACCACGTCCCTGTTCTGAGAAAAAAACACGAAGAAGAAGAATCTGTAGTTTGGTAGTAGGACACCGTCATTCAGGACAGACTGTAGGACACTACAGGAGACCACCTCTGGGACATTTAGGATGAGACGTGGAGCTGATTTTCCTGTTTGTCTTCCTCAGGTCACGACTGCTCGCTGCGTCTGTGGAACCTCGACAGTAAAACATGCGTCCAGGAGATCACGGCTCACCGGAAGAAGAGCGAGGAGGCCATCTACGACGTGGCCTTCCACCCCTCCAAGGCCTACATCGCCTCGGCCGGAGCCGACGCCCTCGCCAGGGTCTACGTGTAGACGAGGAGGAAGAGGAAGATGAAGATGACATGCGGGGCGACAGAGACAGGATTACAAACAGGATTCAGGTCTGTTCAGGTGACTGAACACAGATTATATATTATTATGGAAGAAGGAACACACACTCACACACAGACACGGACGGACGGACGGACGGACTGAAGAGACTGAGAGACGTTCAGCTGCAGAGAAACGTTGTGGAAACGTTGTACAGGTCGACACGGAGCAGCTCACCTGTCCTCTGACGTCACCTGACCCCGCCCTGTCTGCTGAGCCCTGAACGTAGCTCTGACAACACTACCCCCCACCCCCACCCCCCCCCCTCCACTCATTTTAACACTAGTGTGACGGACTTAAAGGAAAAATCCCCCCGACTAAAGCAGAGTCATGTTTTATTCTCCCCTCATCACCCTCAGCTGTTTCTCTCTGAGCAGGGAGGTGTTAAACTTGTAGCACGGTTAGTTTCAGAGCTCTTCTATAAACGCTGACAGTAAACGCAGAGATTTACACCGGAAACAAATTCCTTCTTCTACTTTATTATCTACTGAGACGATCAGACGCATCAAGATAAATGTCTTTACAGAAGCCTCCACCTCGTCGTCACTCGTGTCAAACCTCAGAAAGTAAATGCACATACTAATATGCAGTTGCGTTCATGGAATGCAGGAAAAATGCTCTTCAGCTGCAGTACGACCCTGAATGCACCACAGTGAAAACCTCTACGCGACCAGGGGGAACATCGGAGAGGAGAACTGGCTCTTTAGAGCTTAGCGTTTAGCATTTAGCGCTCTCCTTTGACACTAAGATCAAGACGACACAGTATCAGCCCAGCGTGGGGCGTTCAGGAGCTCAGCTCAGCGTGGGGCGTTCAGGAGCTCAGCTCAGCGTGGGGCGTTCAGGAGCTCAGCTCAGCGTGGGGCGTTCAGGAGCTCAGCTCAGCGTGGGGCGTTCAGGAGCTCAGCTCAGCGTGGGGCGTTCAGGAGCTCAGCCCAGCGTGGGGCGTTCAGGAGCTCAGCTCAGCGTGAGGTAGAACAGTTTGTCTGATAGAGAAACAAGTTTTCTTCTGTTTCGTGTCATAGAAACAAATGTGGTTCTGAAACGTGTTGTTGTTTTCAAGGCTGCGTTCAGCTCTGCTAAAACTGAAACGGCTTTTAAACGGTCATCACCGCTACACAGAGCGTCCTGGTTCTGATCCTGTGTTTCATTCAACGTCTGTTTCATCTATTAACGATGTTTTCAGACATTAATTCCAGTTTAAAAGGATCCAGTAAAAAATCATTCAGTGTTTTGTGTGAAAGTTCTTAGTTTTTAGTAAATTTGACAAATAAATAAATGGAGTTTGGTGTGGATTCATGCTAGCTCGTTCAAACTGATCTTAAACGGGCAAATATTTGAGTGGAGTTTGGTCCTGGATGCGTCTAACACTCGGGTCAGAGCCAGGACGCTCAGTGTTTGTGACGGCGGCTCAGAAACCAAACGTTTAAACGTTGACGGGGATTTTTCCTTTAAAGCTCCAGAAACATCCAGCGTGGGAACAGAACGTCTGATGTTTGAGCTCATTGTGCTTTTTCTCTGTTTCATCTTTTTAATAATTAAATCTGAACGTAAGCTTCAGAAAAAACGAGAGAAAAAATAAAAGATCCAAAAAAAAACTGTCAGATTTTAACTTTTTTACAGTTTTTAAGGAATTTAAACTGAGACGGTGAAAGAAGGTGAACGTTAGCTGTTGGCTTTTGTTTCTTTGGTTTAGTCAGATTTTCAGTTTTTAGCTTCGAGCTGATTGGACGATGTGTCCCAACGAGAACAAGAGGATTGGTTAATACTCCCTGACCTCAGCCCCTGGTGGGCCAATCAGAGCCCTGCGTTTATTTAAAGCCCAGCGATGTAACAGGCGGAGGATCCAGACGTTCAGCGTTACTGTAGTTACATATTTTTGTTTTGTGTAAAATAAATCTAGTTTTTATAACTCTTTTTTATAAATGTCTCGTTAACGGCACCGACGAGGATTCTGGTTCCTCTTAACCGTCCAGCTCCGCCCACCTACTTCCTGTTTCCCATCGCATGGTGACGCACAAACCACACCTCACGTCTGATTGGTTGACGAGGACGCAGAATTCAAATAACGTAGAGGAGGAGGAAGATGTTAATGAGCTGTGTTAGCGTCATCTGGCTATAATTAATAAATACTACGAGTCCTTTAGCGACACAAAATTAATTATAAAGAAATCTGAATAAGTCAAAGTATATGTGTTAGCATGGAGCTAATCCAGCAGTATGTGACGTTAGCCTTTAAAGTATTACTTTAATGCTAAAAACGTCTGTTGGCATCTATTTGCTTTAGTTAAACTTTACAGACTAATGAGATGTACCTGAACGCAGCACCTAGCTCCTCTTCCTCCTCCTCTTCGTCTTTTTATCTTGGGACGTTTGGCTAAATTTAACTTATTTAAATCACCTGCTGGTTTTTAGTGCGGTCCGCTCCAGGAGGCCTCTGATTGGTCAGTTCCTCCTGGACCATAAAAGAAGCTGCCGTCTGATTGGCTGTGAGCTTGGCCGTTAGTTTTTCTATCCACGGGTTTGTGACACGAGTGGCTCCCGATCATCACGGCTCCAAATCAAATGATAATTATTTTATTTTTTGTTTCTGTTTTCACCGACGCTACGGTTTCCTGTGTAACTACAACTTTTCTGTTTGTGTAATGCATGATTAATACAATAAAAGTATTTTTTCTAGTCTTCCGAAAAATGGAGAAAAAAAAAAAGGTTCTGATCAGTTTGCGAGTTTTGATGAGTTTTGTAAGTTGTTTTTTTTTTTTTTTTTTTTTTGATTTCCAAACTATGAACAGCAGATTTTAAAGACTGTACCACATAGAATACGGCTGTTGAAATGTATATAAAATGTCTATAATAACTATTAAATGGTGTACCTGTACAGAGGCTGCTGCTCCTACTCTTCATTCTCAGCAGATTTCAGTTGCCCGCCAAAATAAAAGCCTCCAAAGCTTCAACATTTCAGGTATGTTTGGTTCTTCACAGCAGGTGAATCCAGACTCTGAGTCCTGACGGCAGCTAAACACAGACGGGAAGAAAAGGAAGAAATAAAATAATACCTCTTCTAAATGATCTGACACTGGTTAAAGAGGTTTTAGATTCATCCAGGGTCCTGGTGTTTTCTGGTGTTTCACGTTTAATTAAAATAAATAAATTTACTATTAAATCCTAAAACAGGAAGTAGAACCCTTCATGTTCTTTCTGAGGTGATTTCTGGTCCCTGAATGAAGCAGGAAGTGTCTCCATGGAGACCACTGATCCAGGAAGCTGCTTCTCCCTTTCCTCCTCATTCTTCCTTTCTCTCGTCTTCCTTTTATTCCTTGTTCTTCCTCCTGTCTTCTTCTCTATGAATTTAATAACTGGTCCTTTAATGAATGAAACCAGGAAGAGACGTAAATGAGAAACCAAAGGTAAATGTATTTGCTTCATTTTGGAAACATTCAAGTTATTTTTTTATTTTTACTCTAAAACCAAAATCATCTTAATTTTCGTTTCCTCTTTTATTTAGCGTGTAGAAGATTCTGGTGGAGTTCTGCAGCATCTTTTCATCTTTGACACTAAACAGTAAGTGACTCTGAATCTAATCTGATCTCTTTCATATTTAAAGTCATGACTCTTCCTGATGATATTTAAACCTGTCAAACAGAACCAGTCTCAGTTTAATTAGAGTTTCTGGGTTAAAGCTCAGAAACCACGTCAGGATTTAAACTTGTCTGTTGTTGTGACACTAGAGGGCGCCACCAGCTCTAATCTGTGACGTTTATAAAAAAAGAAGAAGAGTTAAAAACAAACTATTCTTTATTGGGAAACAGGAAATAAATACAGAAACAGGACAGAGTCACTGCTCATCAGATGTTTAAATGTTTCATTTACAGAGAAGAAATAAAAATAAAATCAGGTTTTTCAAAAACATCCTGCAAACATTTTTTTTGACAGTACTGTCAAATGAACAAACTTTAGTCTTGATTCATTCTGATATATGAAAACATTCAGTCTAAACACGAAGCACAGAAACTTTAAATGAGCTGATTTAATATTTTAGAGAAGAAAACTTGGACGAGGAAGTTAGAATTTAACAAAGCAGCTGTGATCACCCTGAAAACTGGTCTGTACTAAAGTTATTTGTCTTTATTGTCACATAAACATCTACGTCTCAAAATCAGATAAAAAAAACAAAAAAAAAAACAATGAATTTGTTAAAACGTTAAGTTAGATCTGTTGTCTACGACGTCCTCAGAGCCTCATTCAGAGGATTCACGTCTCTAAGGAAACGGGACATTTGATTTGTCCTGGACATCATCACATTCTAACATTGTGATCGGAGAAGATTCAGATTTCCTCCATGTTGTTGTAACCAGTCACCAAGGCATGCTACATATCAATGCTAAGCTAACTTTAACTACTAGATGACTGTATTTGTTATCTGCAGTACCACCGTTAGACCACTAGATGGAGACAGGGCTCAGACAGTGCTGAGCTTCTCCTCATAAACTAATCCAGTTTTTATCCTTTAGTTTTTAAAACGTGGCTGAATCATCTGTCAGCAGCTCCTGTTAATTTATTTATTCAAAATCTGTTCAGATAAACGTCACTGATGACGCGACATTGAGACAAACTTAAAACGATAGATTTTTAAGGCAACTTCTGAATGAGGCTCTGAAATTATCCGGCGTCGACTCAAATTCTGCCGTTTACTGGAATAAGTAAAAGAACATAAAACTGTAAATTAAAATGTTGAAGTTAAATCAGTTTTAACTGTTTAATTTTTAACCAAATAACTCTATTGATGTTTTTATTTGTAATTCTGTTATAAAATGAGTTTTGCAGTCTTTTTAGTTATAACTAAATGTATAAAACGATTCCTAATCTCTCTTGTTTTTATTTCATCACATGCGGAAGAACATTAAATTATTTAAATCTAATTAAAAGAAAAAAAATAAACTTCTAAAAGTATTTCACTATTTCAGACGCAGCTCTTTAACGGATTTAATTCTGATTAAATGCAGATGTTAGATTTAAAACCTTGTTCTAGGTGCAGCAGATGTTTTCTAATATTTTTATTGATTATTACTTTTTATTCGTCTGACTGCTTCTGAATGATTCTGTTTTCCTGTCGATGACGTTGATCAGTCGTTTCCTAAAAGCTCATTAACAACAAAATCAAAAATATAAAATATAAAAAGCAGAATAATGAATAACTCTGTTTATGTACATGTGTGTCAGTACTACATGTCAACAGTATATATACACAGAGAGAGTGAGGGCCTGAACTTCTGTCTCTGTGAGGACACACTCCCTGGCCACTTCATTAGGTACACTAGTGAAACCATCCTGATCCTAATCTTAGTCTTCATGAAGGTTCTAGTGTTCAGCTTTAGTTTCTAATTACTCAGACATGTTCATTCAGCTTTAGCTTCTTCTAAAACATGTGTCATCTCCCAAAACAGCAGGTACACTGGTGTACCTAATAAACTGGCCGGTCATTGTATATGTTAAACAGTTTTCTTTTGTTCTAAATCTGAGAAGGTCTCATTAAATACAACAAATTCCTGTCGGTCCTTAGTTAAAGGTAGTTTCTCTGTTGATCATGTGACTCCTGACAGTAAATGTCCTCACAGGGATAGAAACACAAACTAGTGTGTGTGTGGGTTTGCGTGTGTGTGTGTGTGTGTGTGTGCGTGTGTGTCTTCAGTTGCTCTCGGTGAAGTCTCGGCAGATTCCTCGGACCAGCGGCGGGATGAACTCGGCGAGGCCGGTGAACTCTCGGGTGAAGAAGGTGTGGTTCTCCTTCGGCTCCGATGACATCGCTCTGAGGTCATCCAGCGGCGCCCAGGCCACGCCCACTGAGAAGATGGTGATGCCTGTGATTGGACGAGAGAAGCAGGTGAAGTTTTCATCACAGATGTAGCCTCTCGTTATCAGTTCTTTTAAATCTAACATGGAATCTGGTTTGATTTATAAACGGCTACTGATGCTTAAACAGGATTAGCATTAGCATCCTTAGCCTAAACAAGACAATGTTAGCAGCTATGTTAACACAAATAATCTAACTAGCCTAAACAAAATAAGGTTAGCAGCAACATTAGCCTAAACAAGCTAATGCTAGCCTCTTAAATATTACTTGACAGAATAGTACTGCTGTGTTTTAGGATCAGCTACCAACATGCTAACCAACATTTCCAAAGCTTGACTAAAAGTTGAATGTCGTTGTTTCCACACCTTGTTTCTGAGCAGCCAACGCTGGACCTCTGACGTCATCGTACGACTGTCCGTCAGTTACCACGATGAGGAAGTTACGACCTGGTCCTGTTCGCCTGCCGGAGGAAAAAATACAGTTTGACTTCTGATAAAGGCTGAGCTAAGTGTAGTGAACGTTAGCTTAACAGTTTTAAGCTAACTGTATTGGGTTTGTTATCTGTAGTACCACCATTAGCCCACTAGATGGAGGCTCAGACTCTGTCAGGTAAGTCACCATGTGGTTCATAGTTAACGGAGAATCATTTGTTTTTGGATTTGATGAAAAATTAAGATGTAAGAGGTAAAGATAGCTGAGGCTAGCTGGTTAGCTCCAGCTCAGTGATGCTTGGTATCGATGGAAAGAGAAGCTTCTCTGGTTTCAGATGACTCCCAGTAAAGCAGAGAGGATTGTGGGTACTGATGCATTCCATTGTGACTTTCCCTCTTATTTACGGGACAAATTATTTAACTAAAAATAACCAACACAGCGCTGGGTGGAAGGTTTCATGCGTCCTTTGAATGTCCCGTCATGCTGGAGGCAGCCTGTGTTACCTGAACAGGTTCTGTGTGGTGTAGCTGATGGCCGATCCCGTCGACGTTCCTCCGCTCATGTATGGGATCCTCCTCAGAGCGTTGATGGCGTCCTCTTTGTTGGAGTGCTCAGACAGACCGAACTCCAGCCTCTGGTCGTAGGTGAACTGCACCGCACCTGCAGCAACAACAACGAGGCAGCCGAGTCAGTCGGCCAATCAGAGCGCATCGGTTAATCAGCTGCTAGCGTGTCGTCGTTCTGACCGATTCGAGCTCCGACGTCCGAGATGTCGAAGCTCCTGGCGATTCCTGCCAGGAACTCCAGGACCAGACGGAAGTTTCCGTCGCCGACGCTGGACGAGCCGTCAATGAGGAAACCGATGTTCACAGAGTTATAGCAGGTTTTACCTGAAGACACGTTAATCACGTTAATGATGAGAACGTTTATGACTCGTTACTCTTCTGTCTCTCGCAGAATCAGTTTCCAACAGAGAGACTCCAGAACAACTTCAACCACAAACAAATGATCTGACTAATATATGCTGGAGCTACGTGATGAAAAGCTGAAACTAATGCAACTGGACTTGTAGAGTTTCTTGAAGACGTGTCCTCCAAGTAGTTGCCTTGGTTCTAAAAGACCCGTCGTTTAGAACCGATGAAACTTCTTCATCAAACTCAACCAGTCCAGTTGCCCCTAGCTGCTTCCAAACCTCCAGCCCTGTCTACCTTTCTGTTATCACATGTATCTGGAGACAGGCGTGTGTCTTACTGCAGAGCAGGCCGTCCAGAGAGCAGAGTCTCTGAGTGAGCGGCCGGACGTGTTTGGTGGTGCTGAACCAGCTGGGGATGGAGTAGCTGAAGAATCCGTTGTCTTTACAAACGGCCTGCAGGAGGAGAGTCAGGAATCCTGTCAGAGAAAATCTGAAGCTGAACGAACGGCGAACAGAACAAACTAAGAGCCGACCTTCTTGGTGAAGTCTTTGTCCCGCACCATCCCCAGCTCCTCAGGCGCCGGTTTGGCCACGGACACCAGGAAGACGTTGATGCCCGACTCTCTGGCCAACATGGCCGCCTGCTCCAGGTCATCAGACGGCCAGCCGTCAATCAGCACCATCATCACCCGGGGGTGACCACGCCTCCCCCCGTTCTCCTGGGAGAAGAAGCTCTCAGCTGTGTGCATGATGGCTTTACCTGAGGAGGTACACGTTCATGAAGTCAGAGCAACGCTGCTGTTTGTCATTATTACAGATTCAGATCTAGAAACTGGAGAAGTTAGACATTAATGAGTCATTAGAGAAGCATCAGAACAGATCCTCATAATTCCAGGTGAGTATCAGGTGATAACAGACTCTGATCATGTGATATACAGACAGACTCCACCCACTGATGTTTATGATGAAAACCTAACCCCCCCCACCATCATTTAGAGCTGAACACTTAAAGGAAACATCTTCTACAAACATCCACATGAGATTGATTCTTCTTAGTTTTTTAAATACGACTTTAAGATCAACATGTGTGTTTGTTTGTCTTCCATGTGAGGACTCAAAGTGTAGAGCTGCAAATCCAGGACCTTTATCGGATGTTTTATAATTAATTAAACGTTGATTATTGATAAATAATGTTTACCTGTGTTGGTGTCTCCTCCCAGGAAAGCCAGTTCTTTGATGGCGAACAGCAGCTCTTTAGGCTGAGTGTAGTTGGTCAACAGGAACTCAGTCTTTGGGGAGTCACTACACACACACGCACGCACACACACACACACACACACACACACACACACACACACACACACACACACACGCACACACACACACACACACACACATATATATTTTTATCCATATCTGTCGTATTTATGATGCATTTATCATTAAAGCCAAATTCAAACCTAACTAACTCGTTACTGCCCCCACTGGCAGCATGATGTAAGCACAAGTCATAGAAATTAAATTTATTTTTTATAAGATGTTTTTTGGTTCTTGTACTTGACTGAAAATAAACGTTTAAATCTGAGACAATGACTGAATGTCTTTTTTACTTTTTTGTTCTTTATTAAATATTTATGACCACCAACCCTGTGTGTGTCTACGTGTTTTAACTCCACATTGATGAGTCTTGACTTTTAGTTAAAATAAATAAAAGTAATAAATCCTGACCTGGACTGTATCAGACCAACGTGAGGTCCCGTCGGTCCGACTCTCAACATGGCCGCCAGTTTGGCAATGAAGTTCTTCTGCAGGTTGAACCTCCGTCGCCCGATGTTATTACTGCTGTCGATCACCATGGCGATGTCCATCTGACAGTCTGACACACAAGTAATTGTATGCAGATGATTCGACTCTATTCAGTTCATTTCTGCTCAAATTTGCAAATGTCTAATTCAAACAAACAACAAACAAAAAGACTCTGAAAATCTTGTAAAGTAAAAGTAATAAAATATTAACTTTAAACATTTCCTTGTCCTGTACTCAAGTTCAGGTCAGTATATTAAAGTCCTGACGGTGCACTCAGCTGAAATGAAAGTAAAAGATTGGACGATACTTAAACTACTTGTATAGAGATTTACTAATCAACAGAGTTGACTACAAACTTAAATGTTTAAAGGCTGGTGAACTTTGAGAGCTTCTTTTGCATAGTCTATTGCAGATCAGAGGCCAGGCTGGTATTTTCATGTTTATGTGAGTAGTTTTGTGCAAACTACCCAAAGCAGACGCTAGCACCTACAAACAATGCAGCAAGTGATCAATGCCTAATTAATGTCAACAGAAGTTGGCAGAAAAAAACACGTTAAAATCAACTATTAAAAAAATGTAATGTCATTATTTTGAGTCACTTTTTTTCCTTGTGTATTAAATAATGTGTATTTTTTATTTTATTTGTTGTAATTATTTTTTGAGTTTACCACAAAATCAAGTAATAATGTTAGAATAAGACAGAAGCTGTACCTTTATTTCCACCTGTCAGAGCTTTCTTCACTGACGGCTTCTTCAGAGGTTTCTTTGCTGCAGCGTAACACACACACATTAATTCAAGCATTAGATGTTTTATGTTCTGAATAACAGGTGAAGTCCAGATTAAACAATGACAGGTGTTGGGTTCCCTTCAGTAAAATATCCACACAGCAAGTTTCAGGTTGCTTAGATTTATATTTGAACTGTTTAACTTGGATTGGAAGTATTTTGTGGAACAGTTTTGGAGGAATTTGTGAATTTTCCCTTTTATCTGCTGGAAAGCCTCGAGATGATGAGAGCTGATTCTCAATGAAAGAATCTTAAAAATGTTCAAAAGGGAGAAAAAAATGGAATAATGGAAATAAACGTTAACCAGAGAAAAATGCTAAAAGCAGACACTGTTGTATTATTTAGGACACCAACTAAAGGTGGAGCAAAAACTAAATGAATAAAAACTAAAATACACAACAAACGAAAACCTGAAAGACCCAAAGCACTCTTAAATAAAATAAAACAAAACAAAATCAGATGGTGTGTATGATTTACTTGCTTGTGCAGCTCCAGGTAGAGGAGTCGTGCTGGTGTCACCGGTCAGCTCCAGTGGAAGATTTAGAGGCTCTGGTTTAAAACACAAGATTCAGAAAACGAGTGATGATGATTCACTTAAAGATAAATACATTAATTTACTATTTAAAGAACTGAAATATTTTTGTTTAGCTACTGTTTTGTTTCTTCTCCATCATAAACTGATTAATTGTTCTAATTAAATAGATAAATATGTTTTCTTTACATTCTTTACATTCTTTACATTTTTATCTCCAAATAAGAAAATAAACAGATTAACCAGAGTTAATGGTGATTACATGACATTATGTTAATGAGATTAGATGACCAGTAGCTAATGTTTGATTCTAGTCAGCTGATTAATGGACTAAACCGCTCAATGAATAAATGTCTCCACCTACTGGTGAGGCTGAAGGACGAGGTCCAGTGAGACAGGGCCTGTGAGTGGATGCCGTGGGCGTAAGAGCTCAGGTAATTATGTCGGCCCTGCAGCTTATGAACCCTGACGGGGCCCCCGGATGACCCCACGAGGCCCCTGTACAGGCAGAGAAGATAAATTAAATCACAATTTAAACTTATATTAAAAATACAAATGAAAATAAAGGACACAGCTCAGACACCTCTGATTCTGGATTTTTGATCAGTTTTATTTCTGATCACATCTCAATAGATGCAGCTCGACAGAGACCTGGACACTGACTGAAGATTTTCATCAAAAGAGCAGGAAGCTCTCAGTAAAAAGAGATTAGATTAGTGTGAAGACGTGAAGGATTAAAGGAGCAGAGTTTTTCCTCTCGGGGCCCCTGGAGACCCTCTGCAGAGGAAGGAGGAGGTCAATCAGGGTTGAGAGCTTAATCCTTCATTCCTGCACATTCCTTCATGGTGTTGGTGTTTTGTTGAGGGTTCAGCAGACAGCAGGACTCACAATGCTCACTATTATGTCACATGTGAACAGAGTCTGATCCACGTGACCAACACAACCATTCCTGCCAGCCTCCAGGCAGACAAACTGTACTGGGAATACATCCAGAGTATCAGAGACAGTAAACAGTGACAGGCGTCTGTTTCATCTGTTTTAGTATTTTTCACAGGGAACGTGGTACCTGTGTACAGCAGCTCCACAGACAGACGAGACGGCGGCGTAGACCCCCGTCCCAAATACAGACATCCTCCACTGAGTGCAGTCTGGAGGACATAAAACCACCATGTCGTCCAGCGTCAGGTCAGCGCCACGCGTCGCACACGACACCGGAAAAGGAACTGAGCAGAAAACAACACGCCATTAACACCCTGTTCAAAACCCAACACAAATATCATCGTTACAAAAGTTCTCATCATGCAGTGAAAATATCATTATTAATCACTCATTGTTACGACACTGTTGATGCAACTTGTGTAAAAGTGGTATTTTCTCAATGTTTTCATCCAGAAGCTAACCACAGCAATGTTACTTAATTTTATTTATTTATTTATTTTTATATATAATAATCCAATAAATCTGAAAAAATAAAAAAATACAATTTAAAGGAAATGGAAAAAGATGTATAAATAAAATAAAACTAAATATAAAAGAATAAATAAAATCATATTCATAAATAATAGGGAAATTTATTTAATGAAGATTAAAGAAGATACCGTTGAATACAAAAGATAAAAATTATAAATGGAAAAACAAATATTAATACAATAAAATGAAAATAAAATAACAAATAACAAAATATTTTCATGAACATTTTAATGAAGCATATACAATTTAAAAATCTAGATTTTGAAATGTTGTGTTTTTGTTAATAACCATATTAATAAAAAAGTGTAAAATCAAAGATGGATAGGAAGGAAATTATTAAAATAATGAATAAAAGTTAAAAGGATAAAAATGCTGAATAGTGGTTTCAGTTTTGAGATTTCTGAGGATGTGAAGATATTGTTCTTGTTCTGTTCGTCTTTTTAAACTTTAAACTTACAGCTTATTAAATAAATGTTTCATCTTCTTGTACTTGTAATGAACCGTGCAGCCTCTAGGTGGAGCTAACACAAACAACAGGCTGTATTTTTGTTAATTCAGCCTCAGTTTGAGTTCATTCACGCCTCTGGTCACACTCAACCTGCATCAGTAATGTATAATATTATATATTATATATATAATGTCTAATACAGCAGAGGGTCCTCATAGCGTTGAGTTTTCTTCTGTATATACGAGGACATTCATTTATTAACGATCTGATCCACGCGTCATGGAAACAACACAGAGTCATGGTGACAGGTGCGTGCTTGTTGTCGGTTGACTGAAGCATCACTGCTGTTGCCATGGTAATGTGGGTATTAACCTTTAACAGACAGTTAGACAGATGTGTTTTAAGACTCACCACTGGATCCTGAGGTGAACATGGACGAGATCAGGAAGAAAAGACCTGACGGAAAAAGAGAAGGTCACATTAATAAGCCATGAGAAATTAAAGAATAGAATGGAATTAGATAGAATAGAATAGAATATACCTGTCAGAGAGAGCTGGGCAGGCAGCGGAGACATTTCTGCACCTTAATAACAAACATTTCATTATTATATATTCATGACACAGGATTACTGTTCAAACCAGACATTACTGCGCTGAACCAGTCAACAGCTAGCATTCATAAACTAGCAGCTAGCATTCATAAACTAGCAGCTAGCATTCATAAACTAGCAGCTAGCATTCATAAACTAGCAGCTAGCATTCATAAACTAGCAGCTAGCATTCCTGATTCACCAATTTGAAATATTTGGTACAACAGGCAGTAAAGGAAAAAACTCAGTCAGATGCCTCATGAACTGTTGATTTGTAGTTTCCAAACTATTTAATCAATCAACTTGTTGTGTCTGTAAACTAGGCAGTAACCAGGTAAACAGAGTTTGTAAAAATGATAGACTAATTAAACCAGTCAGTAACTCAAGATATTTAACTAGTTAACCCATTATTATTTAGTTTCAGTCAATAAACCACTCAGTAAACCAGTTTGAACAGTCACTAAATGCATGTCAATCAGAACCTAGTTAGGACCGAGAGTAGGAAAGAATCAGTCTGTAAGTAAATCAGCTAACAGACTGAGTCACTCTGTTTTGGATGCAATGAGGCAGGCATTAAAAAAACAGTCCACCAGACGAGGAGAAAGGATTCTCTTACTGGCTGTTTCTCCTGCAGACGTCTCAGAAGAAAACCTGTTGAGAGTTTATTCCCTGGGAGAAGCAGCAGGCGGTAAGCCGACGATGCTGAGCTGGTGTCGATCGCCCGGCGAGAGAGAGAGGCAGCCCCTTAAATAAGCTGAGACACAGAGAGAGTTACAGTAGAGAGGTGGGAGGGCCAGAGAGACAGAAACCACAGCGACCAGGAGACTTAGAACCTTTAATCACTACAAAAACCCAGAGAATCACATCAACAAAGATAAAAACTGTTCAATCAGCGCCGACCGGCTCCAAGCCGAGACCTGAATACAACCAAATACAAATCAATTCAATGATAGAAAAAAACAAGTTTACAGAATAAAAATCAGTGTGTTGGCTGGTCAGCTGTTTTTATTTGTAAACTATTTAAATTCTAGAACCCAATCAAAATGAGCCAATATTACATATCAGAGAGGTGGTCCACTAGGATCCAATCAGAGTCCATGTCAGAAGTGTTTCCATCAATGTAATGAGACTCAGGTGTGGTTCAGTTCCTAGTTTAGTTTCAATAAATCAGGGTCTCAGTCTGATCTTCGGCAATGGACAAAAGAGCTTTTTAAAGAGTTAGGAACCCACAAATCTGGACCGGGACGCCTTGTCATCACTGATGGACCAATGAACTCTTTAAGAAAATGTCAGGACATCTGTCCATGAGCTGAATGTGAAGAGAAACTGGGTCATGCAGCAAGACAAGGAGAACCAAGAACACAAGTGGTTCTACAAGAGAACGGTTAAAGAAGAACCAGATGAATGTTTAGGAACGGCCAAGTCAAAGTCCTGACCTTAATCCAAGAGAAATGTTGTTGTTGGACCTGAAGCAGCAGTTGATGTGAAGAAACCCACCACAAACATTTAGTTACAAGGAGGTCACAGCAGATACTGACTAAAACCACCTGAATGTCCCAGTTATATTTGGGATTACGTCTGTTAAAACATGTTTTATTTAGATAATGTTGTGGCTGATTGGTACATATACGCTACAGCTGTGAACAGTCTGGTCTGAGAACAAGTCCAGAGATGCAAACATGAAACGAGGCTTCACTGAACTGAGAGAGGAGGGAGAAAACATCAACCAGACAAAAGAGGATGAGTTGACATGAATGTCACATATATCACTTGCTGTCACTGAATCCTTGAGTTGTTTTGGTGTTTGCTGTTGTGTCGTTGACGTCAGCTGAGCCTGAGGCCTGGTCTGGATTTAAATCTCACCCTGTGACAGTAGCACAGGTTTTTCCTCCCGTATGTTTCATTTAGTTTGGTTGTATTTAATGAAAAAATACCATAAACATTAGAAATTGTTCTGCTTGTTGATTGTGTGGTACTTGGCTTTATAAGGGTTGAGTATTCAATTCAGTCTGAGTCGTCCTTTAGAGATGTTTTTGCAAACCTTTTGTCCCAGAATTTTACGTTTTTATGCAGACGACACAGCTTTATATGTCTCAGATACTGTTGCTAAACTGAACTAATTTTTAGTTGTTTTCAACAATAACAACATTTTTTTGCAGATGATACCATCTTTTATGTGTGGGACAGCGTTTCTAAACTGGACTAAACTTCCATTTTGTAGTTGTTATTAACTGTAATATACTTTTTTATGCAGATGATACCGCTTTACATGTCTTGGATGTATTTTCTACTTGTTAGTTATTGTTAATACTAACACAGTTTTATGCAGGCCTTATATATGCTGGATATTGTTTCCAAACTGGACTAAACGTCTATTTTTTAGTCGATATTAATTTGAATATACATTTTTATGCTGATGATACAGCTTTATACGTCTCGGAAAGAGTTGATGATTAACATTATCTCCAACTGAAATTAATATCTTACACCACAAACACATAAAAAGGAAGAAAACTAAATCAGATACAATATTTCTGTCACATGCCAACAACTCGTAGCCGCAGGACTCTTCACGTTAGCCTCATTCTATCACCTCTGGGGCCCTGGTTATTGTCGGGGGCCAGGCGGGGCTCAGGGTCGGATCGGTAAAGTTACATCGTACCTGTGTGCAGGTACACAGGCTGGCCAGACAGCATCGGTCAGGAATTCAGCTTGGCCAGCTCCCAGCATGCAGCTGGTAAAATGAGAAGGGCGAAGAAAATGGAGGAATGTAACTGGAGCAGAGACGAACATATTTGGAAAGGCTTTCAAACTCATGTAGGTCCCGGTAGATAAACAGAGATATGAAATTTAAATGTCTGTGAGTTCAGTCCACTGATAAGATTATCTCAGACGAAAATCAACTTTTCTGTTTTTTGTTTATGGCTGATTCTTTTTCAACATAAAAAAAGCTTCAGACCTATTTTAAGGTTGATTTCTGGGTATTAGTTGCAGTTCTGGAATAGTTATTAGCATATTTTAACAAAAAGATATTAGTTAAATCAATTAAGTCTTAACCAAAAAAAGAGGAAGCTGTCGTAATGAACAAAGTGCATCTACACACTATTCCTTAGCAGCTTTCCGCAGCTGGATCATCTTCCTCCTGGATTAGTGTAAATGCTCCAAATAACTATTTAAAGGAACTGGTTTCTCTTCCACCTGAGACACAGCTTTCAGAGAGCAGAAAGCTGGAGACACCTGATCTATGTGTGTCAGAGTCCTCCGAGAACAACCGCAGCTTTGTCTGAACTTCCATCTTATCTCTGTCCTGTAAAAACTCAGCAACACTGACGTTACTGAGAAGCATCGGCTCGGGACGACAGATTCAAACGTTTACATGGTTCATAAAAAACACCTGATGGTCGGCAGAGGTCACAGCAGGAAGGGGACGGGAGCCAATCGGATCTCTTCGGCCACTGGTTGAGGATCTGTCCTGGGTGATTTGAACAGATCTGACTCACTGGGTCCATCATAATTAAACGTCTTCAATGAATAAATGCAGAAAAACTGGGTCAAAAAGACTGGAGTAAGCATTGAGAACAAAGAGCATCATGGGATATCTTCTCTTAAAATCTCCAACCTGTCCAACACCAACTCAAGTCACCTTCTTTTTTTCGGCATAGGATGTTGTTTCAGATTCAGCATGAGCAGATGAATGTTTAGGTGATGAAGTTAATAGACTAAAGGTATGAACACACCAAACACGACATCAAAGAACAAAGGTGATGCTCTTTGCACCACGTTAGCTGGTGAAGGAAGATGGGAAGAGCTACTATTAGCCAGGAGCTAGGAAGCTAGGAAGAGCTCCGTCACACAGAGCTGTCCTCTCCTGAATCAGTCAGTCAACACTTTATTCATTCTCAACTATAATTGCTTCTGATTTAAGATGTTGAATAAACTAATGCAACTGGTCAAGGCCAGGGTCATGGACCCTCACTGATGGCCTGATTAAAGGCTGATTGACAGCTTTGTGCATCACAGCCTGACTCTTTGGAAATCGTAAAGTTAGCATCAACACAAAACAACCTGTCGCGTCACAGCATGAAAAGATAAAAGCTGAACACCCACTTTAACGCCAGGTTCTTGACCTGATACCATTTGTGGCTTTTAAACTTCTCCATATAAAAGAAACTGACCAATGGGGACGCAGTACTGCAGGCTCCGCCCACTTTGCATCAGAACTGTAATTAAAAAAACAGCTGCATACTTTTATTCCTATATATTTTATTCTTCAGAGATTTTGTTAATTAATAATTTTAATTAAATCTTTAAATGCTTTG
Organism: Planiliza haematocheilus; assembly: GCA_005024645.1. Taxonomy (NCBI): domain Eukaryota; kingdom Metazoa; phylum Chordata; class Actinopteri; order Mugiliformes; family Mugilidae; genus Planiliza; species Planiliza haematocheilus. The sequence goes on along the minus strand of SRSE01000696.1, from coordinate 73,300 downwards.
CTAACATATCCTTTAAATGAAGAAGTTTCTGCTGCAGGGAAGGAATTCCCGTCCTCCTGTTTAATCTTCCTCCTCTCCTCATTATTTCAGCTCTCGGGTCACAGAGTCAACATAACAGAGTCGCCGACACTGAGCTGGGATTATCTGAGTGTGTGTTTGCAGTTCTACAGCTATCTTTGTGAGGACCACTTCATGAGTTTTAAAGGACCACGTTGTGGGTCTGGTTACGCGAGTCCTCTCAAAGATAGAAAAACCAGCAGGTGTGTGAGGACGGGTGGTCTCTGCAGTAGAAATAATAAAAAATAATAGAAGCACGTGGAGATTCACACCGAGTTGAACTCCTGACCAAAACGTGAAATACTTTGAATTTATCACGTTTTCATTATCTCATAGTTCAAGATGTGTCTGTACTTTTTTGTGCTGCTAGAGAGAAACACCGAGCTCAGATTATATCTTATCACAATATTAATGCTTAATAACTGGTCCCGGCTTAAACTGCAGTTCATCCTTGAAAATATTCAGAAACTGCACAAAGTAAATTTAAATGATGAAACCTTAACTTTATGCTCTTGGTGGCTTAAATACTAAAATACAAAATCATTAAAGTTACACATGCTAAGCTAGGTTGGTTAGCCTTAAGCAGCACTGCTTTAAAAAACTCAGTCACTAAGAAGGTGCAGAAATGACTGAAAATTTGCAGGTTAGCTGTAATTACTCAGATTAGAGTCACTGCAGTCGGATGGTTTGATTGACAAATTTAAGGTTATACAATAAAATGAAGTTACACTGAATACCAACACATTTTACTAGAATATAAAGTGAATTATTCTTAGTGGTGAAAAAGTACAAACCATTTGTTAATCACTCTAAATTTACTTTTACTTTACTAGATATAGTCAAACAATTAAACTATTTGTGATTAATCATGATTGTCCATAGTTAACCCACAAATAATCTATTTAAATTTTACCTGAAAAGGATATTTTTCAAGTTTTTAAGTGGAGGACTGATTTATTAGCTTATTAGGTGAAAATGATTCTAAAAGCTCCATTTGTATGATAGTGAGCTCACCAGACAGAGCGCTATAGAGATCCCTAAACTTTTAACTTTACTACTAGTGTCTTTGTTCACTTACAACTTAGGAATTCACAGAAAATAAGTGAATAAAGTTTGACGTCTTGGTGCTTTAACTCCTTTCACAGTTATAAAATGTTAAATCACAGGCGTAGATTCACTTCCTGCAGACTCACCATGAGAGCTGGTCTGGGTTCTTCTGTGTGAACGCTGCAGAAATCACAAGTCGTCTGTAGATCTTCCAGTGGGTTGTAAAGCCAGCTGTGACAGAAACGCAGAGTTTGGAGGCAACATTTAAGAACCCAGACAAAGAAACTACAAGTTTGTTTTGTTCCTGTCTGACCAGACCAGTCGACTTTGACCTTCTAATCCAACATCGGAAGTGTGTGTGTAGGGTTCTCAGCATTATCCCACCACATAGTTTTAATCCAACATAATCCAAAATTTCAATCTAATCTCTAAAATGTTATAATTTCTGCTATTTTCTTTATTTATAGAAAGTTGAGTCCCAACAATAAACATATTATATCACCACATAGATGAGTCTGCAGCACAGGCTGACAGTGTCTATTGACCTGTTCTAACCAAAACCCTAAAACCAATTATGAACCCTCAAACCGACTGTGACCCCAGAATATCCACAATAAAACCCCAAAAAACTAAAGCGTCCTCACTCTTCACCTGGTCCTCACAACGACAGCCAAACGCACACACACAGATTAAAATGCCACGCTGACATAATCCTCAGATTGAGCTCTTTGTGTTCGGTGCCACGGTGTTGAACAAACCTGGAGCTGTACCACACTGTGCCGGGTCAAATTTAAAGTGATGGATGTGATACCAACGCCGGCGTGAACAATCCTGCCTGAAGAAAAACATCTGAAAATCACAAAAACCCAGAAACCAAACACTTTTACCAGTTTTAATTTTCTCTTATGACATAATATATTTTAAATTAGTACTTTCAGTCAGGTGATATACTGACCTTTTAAGAGACAGCACCTCAATCTGGACATTGACAACCATGGTCAAAGATGGCCGACATGACAGACGCAAAGCCAAAGCATCACAAACGCCCCCTGCTGCCAGGTTGCAGTATATGTCTTAAGCCCCGCCTCCTCCCAAAATAAAAGTCAAAGTCACAGTTCCTTCCTTAGTTTTTGAGAACATTGGCATCTTATTTATTTATATTGAGTGACAATACTAAATTATGAGTCAGAACATTTTACATTTTCTGGTTTACAATATCTATATAAATCCTGAGATTTTAATGCATTCAAATCAAACATTTTCTACTTTTATTTTCACAGATACAATGGGGGAAATAAGTATTGGACACGTCAACTTTTTTCTCATTATATTTATTTCCAAAGATGCCATTCATGTGACATTTCTTCCAGACACTGGTATTAACTCAAATAATCCACACATGAAAAGAAATCACAACATTCAAGTCCATAAATAATGATTATGTGGAATTAAGTGCAATAACACAGGGAAAAAGTATTGAACACACCATGGGAAAGCTGTATAGTTTGGCAAGGAAAGGCACCATACCATCACAAACCTGAAAGTAAGTAGTCTTTGTACTTCCTATAAGTGCAAACCAACATCAGCTGGGTTAGTGCTAATTGATGGCCCTATAAACAGGTTGTCTTTTCACCAAGTGTCAAACAAGACACATCTCATGATGGGTAAAAGCAAGGAGCTCTCTCAAGACCTTCGCAGCCTGATTGTTGCTCAGCATCAGAATGGAACTGGTTATAGACTCATCTCAAAGAATCTGAGTATTCCAGTAAGCACCGTTGGGGCCATTATCCGCAAGTGGAAGAAGCATCACCTTATCATCAACAGGCCGCGCACAGGAGCTCCTCGCAAGATTTCTGACCAGGGAGTCAGAAAGATGGTCAGAAGAGTTCGCAAAGAGCCAAGGACCACCCGGAAAGCGCTCCAGAAAGACATGGAGGCAGCAGGTACAAGTGTTACAGAGAAAACGATAGGCAATGCACGCCACCGCCATGGCCTCTATGGACGCTCAGCCCGCAAGACTCCATTCCTCAAAAAAAGGCATGTTGAAGCTCGTTTAAAGTTTGCTAAACAGCATCTGGATAAGCCTGTGGAATACTGGGAGAATGTTGTCTGGTCAGATGAGACCAAAATTGAACTTTTTGGCTGTCATACTACACACCATGTTTGGAGGCGAAATGGCACTGCACATCACCCAAATAACACTATGCCAACAGTGAAGTTTGGTGGTGGAAACATCATGGCATGGGGTTGTTTCTCATCTCGGGGTACTGGCAGACTTCATATAATTGAAGGAGCAATGAATGGAAACATCTATCGGCAAATTCTTGAGATGAACCTGCTGCCATCCACCAGGATGATGAAGATGAGACGTGGCTGGACCTTTCAACAGGACAACGATCCGAAGCACACGGCAAAGTTGACTCTCGAATGGTTTAAAAAAAAGAAAATCAATGTGTTACAATGGCCCAGTCAATCACCTGACTTAAATCCGATTGAACATTTGTGGAAAGAACTAAAGATAAGGGTTCACCAGAGGGCATCAAAGAATATTCCAGATTTGAAGACAATCTGTGCGGAGGAATGGGCAAGAATCACACCTGAGCAGTGTGGGCGATTAGTTCATACATACAAGAAGCGTCTGGAAGCAGTCATTGCAAACAAAGGCTTCTCCACAAAGTATTAAACGAGTCTCAGATAGTGTGTTCAATACTTTTTTCCTGTGTTATTGCACTTAATTCCACATAATCATTATTTATGGACTTGAATGTTGTGATTTCTTTTCATGTGTGGATTATTTGAGTTAATACCAGTGTCTGGAAGAAATGTCACATGAATGGCATCTTTGGAAATAAATATAATGAGAAAAAAGTTGACGTGTCCAATACTTATTTCCCCCATTGTATGTCACACATGAGTTTGTAATAACTCTGACCTGTTTCAGATCTTAGTTATTCTGGTTAATGAGAAACTTAAAATATAAATAATTAAGATATCTTAAGGCAGGTGAGAACATCGGCTAACGCCAACAAGTAATTAAAGTTAAAGTATAGATGAAGTCAGAGGCTGCGGTGAGTGGAGACTGATTTATTGGTGTGAGTCGGACAGAGAGGAACAGAAATTACAACGAGAACAGAAAAATGTTTAGTCGATATAAAACAAAGCGGAATGAAGAGACAGATTCACATATCGCCGGCGTCCACGTTACTTCTGGCCGAGCTGAGAGAGCTGTGGAGAGGAGAGGAAGACGTCAACGGGGCGTCAATGACAGGTGAACTACAGGACAGGTGTGTTTTCTCACCTGTTTGATGAACTGAGCAGCGTTAAAGAGTTCACTGCAGCCGTAAACGATCTTCTTCCCCTGTTTAGACTGAGAACAGAAAACAATCTGAGCTGCTTGTATTTTATTTATGCTAGTTTTTTTCGGTCATTTAAATTCATTTTAAGATGTGTATAATTTTGCTGAATGTTCCTGACTATCATAAAGACATAAGAATATTTTTATAAGGTATTTAAGATCATAATTATTTCAGTTTACATGTAAACAGATTATTCTGATGCTGACCTCCACACAGCAGGGGGCGCAGCAGTTCAAACTCAAACTACAAACTGTAGTTTCCTGACACTTCTTATTTCAGAAACAAATATTAAATATTAATTTGAATTAAAAGTCGTTTGATAAATGAAGATCAGGAGCATAGAAAATACTGCAGCGCCCTCTGCTGTGTGGAGGTCAGCGTCTACAAAGTCTTTTTATCTGTTCTTATTAAAGGGGATTTGGAGTTTTGTTCTATCAGGCTCTTCTAATTTCTAATTTCTAAAATATTTTATCCATCCAAAATATGTGAGTTTATAAAATATGATTCTTCGCTATAAGTTAAATTAACTAACAGTAAATCCAAGCACAGCTGAAACTATGAAACCTCATGTATTTAAAGCGTCAAATAATAATAAGCAGATAAGAACTGATGAAGTGAAAGTGGTCGTAGCTTCAGTAAGAGATTCAGTACCTTGGCGTAGTCCACCATGTTCTGATACTCGATGTAGTTTCCTCCTCCGACTACAAACACGATGGCCTGGAAACAATTTTTAATAAAAAATAAAAGTTAAACAGTTTCTATGGAGCTGAGAGGACTCAGGACTGAGGCTGATCATCAAAAGGTTGATCAGCTGATTAATGTCATGATGATATCGACGACAAACTTTCTGGATCTGAAATATCTTAATCAGTAAAAACCTAATTTATCTGATCGTTAAAGAGTTGTTCCTGTTTTGTCTTGTTCCTGATTTTATTGCTTTTGCTTCATGCTGTTGTTTGTCTGATTAATAAAAATGATGAATTAACAGTTTAATAGTTTGTTTTCTGAGCTACTCTAAATGTTGACCCTCGCTTTATTTGCTTTTAATTCTCATCAGTGATTTCTGGGTTTATAAAGTTCATCTCCTGTAGGTTTGTGTCCTGAGGTTTTGTAGTGAAGCAACAGTTAAAGCAGCTTCAGGCAGGATGTCTGACGTGCAGCATCATTTCCACTCTGTCCTGTATTTCCTTTCAACTTGTGTTTGTCCTGGAAATAACCGAGACAGAATCTAATCAATCAAACACAAACTCACCTCCTGAAACGGGTTCTTGTTCCTGGGAATGGAGCTGAAAGAGAAGAAGAAGAAGATGATGAGACATTCCTGAGCTTCACAACGCTCAGCAGCAGATCACATGATCAGATCACATGATCAGATCACAGCTGAGCACTGATTTATTGTCCTACCTCTCACTTCCTCGCAGCATCTTTGGGTCAAAGTATCGATAGTCGTCTGTTTCCTAAAGATCAGACAGAAACATCAAACACTTCTTTTTATTGGTTTCGTGCAGAAAAACATTTAAACCTAAATCCTGGAGTTTTAATTCCTCTCTACCTCCTCCAGCTACATAGACTTACTCTCCTCTTCCTAAACCACCTCCATCCTCTTCTCTTCTTCCTGCTCCACTTTTTCCTTCTCTTTCTTCTTCTCCTCTTTCCTCTCTACCTCCTCTCTTCCACCACAACCTCCATCTTCATCTCTTTCTTCTTCTCTTCCTCCCCCACCTCCACCCTCTCCTCCTCTTCCTACTCTTCTTTCATCTTTGTTCCTCTCTTCCTTCTTCTCTTCCTCCTCCGTCTTCTTCCTCCACCACCTCCCTTCTCTCGTTCTTCACAATCTACCTATCCTCCTCCTCCTTCCACTCCTCTTGCTCTCCATTCTCCCTCTCCACCTCCTTCTCCTCCTCCTCGTTTTCATATGTTCAGAGCACATGTGACACGTTTTATTTAATAAATAGTATTTATAGAGGAGATCAGATCTATATTAGTTCTTCTTCTCTGGTTTTTCCAGATGTCTAGCTGTTCTTCTTTCTACCATCTCTCCAGGTTCAGGTTCATGTCTCTTCCCACCATCAGCTGCAGAGAAGCTGACGGGACCACCTCTTAGTTTACCTCGGCTATAACTCACTAAGGTTCCCTTCACCTTCATCATGTTTCTGTGGAGGATGGAGCTGGACTGGGCGTCTGGCTTTTGGGTTTTTTTCCAACAACAAAAGTTTCTACCTGGAAAGAAATAGCTCAGCGCTGAGCTGCTCTCTGACAGAGAGCTGAACCACGATCACCTCATTAATATTTACAGATCAGTGTTTGACGTGACGCTCATGTGTTTCCACTGGAGGAGAAAACTCTTATCTGCAAAATGTCCTCAGAGACATTTCTTCATCCAGGATTTGTTATGTGGTGGAGGTGTTAAGGGATTAAGAGACGCTGTGGAGGTGGTCGGACCACGACTGTTAGCGCTCTCTCCTCAGTTATGGACTATTCTACCAAGACGTGCATGAGCAGGTTAACGTTCTGCATCAATCTTTGTAAAATTACTTTTGCTTTGCTTCCACTGGCAGATGATTCTACATGAATTAAAGTTAATGTCAGTTTATACGCTGATGATGCTCTGATCTATGTTGCTGTCCTGCCAGGAGACACTGATTAGCTCAAACTTGACTGAAACCTTGATTTGATCAAGATTTATGTTCTGAAGTTTCTCTGATCTCTCCTCAGTTACTGACTGTTCTACAAACTAGTATCTGAAAAAACTAAGCCGTGCATGAGTGGGTTAATATTTCACATCAGTCTCTATAACGTTCTACATGAATGTTAATCTTTATGCAGATGAGACTCTGATGTTGCTGTGAAGATGAGCTCTGTAAATTCTTCTAACATTTTGCTAAACCTTAACCTCAACACGCAACAGGAACAATATTCTCACACTGGGGACAATCTGATAGAAGGAGAATGTGCTCTTCTATTTCTTTCATCTTCATCCCAGTCCTGTCTTCATCCCCCCCCACCCTCCTCCCCTCGGTCAGATTCACAACAACAGGATCATTGTTGGTCGCCTGTAACTCCAGACGCTGAGAAACCCGAGGTGTGTATGTGTGCTGTGAATATCTATCACTGTGAGGCCCGGCTCCTAGGAGCCAGGACGTTTGGGACCGAGCTTCAAAGGCCCCTTTAGGGGTTCAGGGTTTGTTTTAGGGTTCACATTAGAACCAGATATGAAGAGACTCCATGAGCTGAGGAGGCAAAGTCTTAGCTGAAGAGTTTTTAAATCTGCTGGCGGGTTCACGTGTGGTCACATGTGAGTAATATTATCGTTGCTTTCCGGCTCACACACTCTGACCACAGCAGTTAATGTGAAGCTAATGAGATTTCCCCGGGTGCAGTGGTTAGAGTGTCAGAGCTGTCCATCACAGATGAGGTGACTTCTCAGTTTCTCAAATATTCTCACTTTTATAGGTTTTAAGGACGACGTGTTTATTCTGAAACAAACCCACAGAAGCACTTTGTCCTGCTGAACCAGTTACTCACTGAATATGGATCATTCAGTCCTGAGAGCTGACAAACAGAATCAGATCAAACACATGAAAGAGAAATATTAAACCCATGTGTTTGCTTCTTAAAGAAACTTAATCTTCTGTTCATACCTTTAAACTTTGTTTCTGGTAACTGCAACAGCAAACTCTTTGTGTTTTGAGTCATTTTTGTGCAGAAATGTAAAGAACTGTGGAGGACGCTAAAACGTTTATCTTCAGTAGAATATTTACTGAAGATATTTTTGTTTAATTAAACGTCTTAGTTGTTTTCATTTCAAATCTAATATTTTTTTTTTTTTTTGATGATAATACGTTTTTCAAAGAGAAAATATAAAATAAATCAACACAGAGACAAACTCACAGGATTAGACTTCATCTCCATCAGGTTGTCCAGGATCCGAGTGACTGGAAGGTTCTGGAAGAGGAAAATAAAACCTACTTTAAAAACTAATTCACAGACTTTCTTAAACTTTTATTTTATTTGAAATGAAGCGTTCTCAAACACTTTTCCTATTTCTCTTTCTGGTGCTTGTTTGTTTTAATGTTGCTCTTTTATAAAACGTCAGATGTGAGTGTGGACTGAAACCGTCCTCCCTGACAGAGCGTCGGCTCTGAGTGTTTGTAATGTTCTGGCTCTTGTGCAGAGCACCGTGGGCCGACTTCAGCTTCAGTATGAATAAAACAGACGCCGCCTTCCTGTTTGTGTGTGACGATTATAAATGACTCCGACGTCGGCGCCAGCGTTCGCCCCCGAAATGCTCCATCAACGTCATCCTTGTTGTCACCATCACCGCTGCTGCCCGGGAATAAGAAGTCTGTCTCATGAGGTACGTTTGATTTAACGTCTCATCGGACGCGTGTGGGCGGAGACAGAGACAGAGAGTCAGCTCTGAATGGACGACGACGACGATGGCGCCGGGTTTGACGAGAAAGAATCAGCGTTTCTTCAACCAACTGAGACGTTTATCTCAAATCAGCAAATAAATATGAGTCTGGACAAAACAGGATGTGGAAGATGAACGAAATACGAATGGCAGCTCATAAAAATATAAACCAAAACACATTAGTTGAACTTATAAACAAGTCTTAATGTTTGAAATATAAAAGATAAGATATTAACTGTTATATATACAGTCTGAACTAAGTATGTGAATAAATAAATAGAGTTTGTTGTGCAATCAGCCAATTTAGTTCATGTTTAGTTAACGTCTGAACATCAGAATGAGCTTTAAGAGGCTAATTAACCCAATATCTGTGTGACTGCAGCGTAACAGGACGTAGCTGTGATACGTCTGTAGTGACCTTCATTTAATAGCATCTGTGTTTGTAGGTTCAGCTCATTGTAATTTAATTTTCCAGCAGTTTTACTCACATGTTGCTTAAGGACCAGGTTCTTCACTCCCTCCATGACAAACTGAGAGCCGGTATTCATCACTCTGGAAAAGAGCCTGCAGAGGAGGGAGGAGGAGGAGGAGGAGGAGGAGGAGGAGGAGGAGGAGGAGGAGGAGGAGGACAGGGTTAGGCTGGTAGTCTAAGAGGAGCAGCTTCCAAAAATACAAACACCTGGAGCGTAAAGAGACGTTTTAGGAGGAGAACGGTTTATTTTAAAATTCCTGAACGTTACTTTTAAAAATAATATTAGTGGGACAGAGTGTGATCAGTGATACGAGCTGAGACGTCACATTTCTGCTGCAGCTGAAACACTCCCAAAGAATACACAGACGTCTGCCACATTTAGACGATTTGACTTTTTATTTATGAACTTAAAACAATATATTTAGTTTTTATTAAGAGAAAAACCATTAAAACATCCATTAGAATTATAAAGTTCATAATAAAACTAATGAGATTAACTTACCCCATGGGTTTAACTCCACTGTTGCCGTAGTTCGCTGGGGTGGCGGCCATTTTGGTAAAAGCTCTAGAAAAACACAAAGAAAGAAGAATGACTGAACATGACAAAATATATTAAAACACATTTTATTTGACTAAATATTTCAGATCAGATGCAGCTCTTTAGTTTCATTTATAAGGTTTTAATACAACACTGACTCTATTCTGTTAAATGAAGTTCTTTAGGTAGTGAAACCAGTCCTTTAGTCATTTTATAGTCCCATTACATGTGTTATTATTATTATTTATATTCCATCCTCCAGGTGAATCATCACCTTTCTGACGATGTCTCAACATCATCTCAGCTCTAGAAGAGTCATGAAGGAGGATCTAGAGCAGGGCTGATACATGAGAATGTTTTGGTTTCCTCTAGTGTACCTAATGAAGTGGCCTTAAAGTATTTCACAGTGTTCTGACATTTGATTGACCCTAAGTGTCCAGCTGAAGAAACAGACATTAGTCACAGCTGTATGTTTGCATTTAATTTAATTACTTAAATGTATTTCATAGTAAAGTTGTTCAGCTTTGTGTCTATGATATTATTGGCTTGTTTATGCTGCTAATACTTGAAAGTAACGTTTAAGTTTAATTTGTCTGTTTGACGAGAGACTTACTTCCACTGTTTGATGTAGTTGAGAGGTGAAAGGTCACAGCCGGCGTCTAACAAAGCTTTCTTATACTGCTCCAGGTCAGACTGAAACACAAACACACAACAACAACAATCAGAAGTGTTTGATTATCTGTGAAGACGTCTGGAGACTCTGAACTCGCTCTCTGTGGTCGTCATTAATTTACAGAGCCACATAGACAAAGACAAGCCAATCAAACACATCAAACACTGATATTATACTTTTTATAAGAATATTTGTTTATTGAGAACTGATGGAGGAGACTGAAGACGACTGTCCCCCTCCACAGGAGTGGTCCACCAACAAAGATCACTCCATGATAGTCTGAGAGGAACCAGAGGAACCCAGGGGAACTTCTAAGCAGCTAAAGGCCTCTCTCTCATTGGCTGATGGTAATGTTGATGAATCCACTGAACAACCATGGTGTGATGGACAAAGACACTGCTCTCCAAGAAGAACATTTCTAAACATCATGTGGACAAGACAGAAGACTACTGGGACAATGTTTAGTGGACAGATGAGACCAAAGTAGAATAGTTTGGTTTAAATGAGATGAAGCATCAGAACCTCATCCCTCCATCAAACATGGGGGTGAAGCTAATGTCCTGGTTTGGGCCTGTTCTGCTGCATCTGGACCAGGACGCCTTGTCCTCATTGATGGACCAATGAACTCTAAAAGAAAATGTCAGGACATCTGTCCATGAGCTGAATGTGAAGAGAAACTGGGTCATGCAGCAAGACAAGGAGAACCAAGAACACAAGTGGTTCTACAAGAGAACGGTTAAAGAAGAACCAGATGAATGTTTAGGAACGGCCAAGGGTCGAGAACCGTTCATTTGAGACTACAGGTGATAGTTTCAGGTGGACACCACCCTCAGATGTACCTATTTAAACTCTCCACCAGACATTTAGAGCAGAAGACTCGGATGAATCGTCTTCTAAAAACCCAACTAGTCCAGCTGCCATTGTTTCAGCTGTATTATATAAGAAATGTAAACCCATGAAGAAAAGTCAACATTACTCAAAGAACTACAAAGAAACCTCGATACAACGAAACTGCAAAATACTAACTGTCAGCAAACACATCACGACTCTGAAGTTATCATAACCTTCAAGTTAGGACCTGGTGAATACCTCAAGATGCCGGCGTTCATATAGACTTCTTTTATAAACGTGACCCCATGAAGGCTCCGTCTGACAGTACAAGGCCTTTATGACTCAGATCTGATCTAAATCAGCCAAGAATGGAATTCAAACCACAACAGAAGATTTTCCCCCTCGCCTCAGGCTTACTTGTGTCTGGTTATCACTCATGCATGTGGGATTCTCAAGTGTGACTGTAACATAAATAAATACAGCCGTGCTACCGCAAGTATTTTATTAATACAGGTTCTAGTTACAAGTTCATCATCACATTGATTCTATCTGTCATTTCAGAGGCCTTCCTGTCCAGCCAAGGAAAACAAAGTACCGGAGTATAGGCTCGGTAGCATGACAACATTCGTCTCCATTGATATTTCCCATCCATTGCCAGTGAAAGGTGACGTAGTTTAGGTTTTTTTTCTGCATTAAGCTCCTGACTGGCAGCTCTGCAGGAACCGCCAAGACGTTACACAACCGCTGAGCCATGTGAGCGTGAGCACAACGGTGCGTGTGGTTGTTTTTGTAGAAGTGAAATCCCACGACATCAGAAAAAAATCAAGCAGTACCTGGGAGACTCAGAAGAGGGGGAGAAAAGGGTGACAGAGCGATCTGAGATCGGGGGAGACACATCAAAGAAGGCAGTGAGACAATAAGAAAGAGCCGGTCAGAGAGGAAGAGGGATGACCAGAGAGGATGGGGAGGGAGAGGGAAGGTGTTGGTGGTCATGGAGGCTGAGGGGGGTAATCCCTGGATGATCCATGTTCCAGCTGGACCGAAGATAAAAGACTGAGGCTCATGTCTGAGCAGAGGAGAGGTTGTCACACCATTAGTCAGCAGAGAAGGAGAAGCCAAGTACCACAGGGCTCAAACAAAGAGCTTTTCCTCTCATCAGACTGAGTCTACAACCTCCAACAGTGTTCCTCTCTCTCTGGGAATGTTCCACATCAAATAAAAGTCCTGATGATATCGTGAAGGAACAGCTTCCTCTGTTGTTCGGATACAACAGATCAAATGTGAATCAAGGATCAATTTCATTAAGTAGATGATGCCTAAAGATAACCCTATGTTTAACCCTTTGTGGACCTTTTGAGCCGAGCAACACAGTCCTCATCAGCTATGTACCACATGATGACTTATCTGATTTGTCAGTGTCTCAATCTAGTGAACTAATGGTGATAATACATATAAAAAACACAACACAACAGCCACGGTGTACTCAAGGAGACCTTTACCACAGTACGTAGCATGCCTTGGTGACTGGTTTCCCTGTGGAGTTACATGTGTGAACAACATGGAGGAAACATCAGTCTTCTCCTGGATAATGAGCTCAATGGTAGAATGTGATGATGTCCAGGAGACATAAAATGTCCAAAGGATGAACTGTGTGGACATTGTCTCCTGTAGTGAAATCAGGAGGATTTCAAGAGGTAAAAACCCAACATGGAACACTTTGGGTTCTTTGGTTCTCCACATGTCCAGATGGAGAGTGGGCCTGGTTCTATTGTTACTAGAACCTTTGGTCCAGTTCTAGTGAATGAGTTCAGAATGATGTCATTGCTATCAGGGTGTTTTCTACTCTCTCATCTAGAAGATGTTTTAGTTTATCACTAATTAATCAGACACAATGAAGTCTGACCTATCAGAGAGACCAGGGTCCATAGAGACCAGGGTCCATAGAGACCAGGGTCCATAGAGACCAGGGTCCATAGAGACCAGGGTCCACAGAGACCAGGGTCAATAGTTTTAGTTATAGTCCTGATTCACTGGTACGACTAACCTACTGATAGTTACTGATAAATATCCATGACTGTGAGATTTTTCTGCTTTTAGATCACGGTCTGTTAAGTTTTATTAAAGCTGTCTGGCCATTAAACCAATAACTGAGATGAATTGCTGTAATGATTTGCGCAGGTGAAAGCCTGGACTGATTAAAGAGCTGATTTTAAGGGACATTTTATGGATAAGCAGGATGTTCTGCAGGAGCTTTGTGGTGATGAAAGATCGAAACACTTAAGGTGACTTGAAGTATTTGTCAGGGACTTGTATGTGGAATAAGTTCCGTCAGAAGTGCTAATGAATGAACAGAATGAACTCATGGTGCATAAGCTCTACTTGTCTCGTCAGAAAGGATGAGCGCTGTTTCACTGCCAAGCTAACGCTGGTCCAGCTGTGTGACTTTAACCAGGTCTCCGTGTTCAGGGAGAAACTTGGGATCAATCATCTTTGTTCTACATCGACTCGTAATGAATTCATACATTTGACGGATCCAAGACGACGATCCTCACAAAGTGCATCCAGAATGTGGCGTCTGATTAATAAACCGTGAGGACATGAGGTCGAACTGACTTCAAACCATCTGCCTAAACCATTGCTACGTTTGCCGATCCATGGTTGGTGACATCAGCGTCCCCTGTGCTGTCTCAGTCTGAGTGTTGGTGAAGACGTCTGGCATCAACAACGGGAAGATCTGGAGGAGCGTCACCTGATACGTCAACTGAACTTTGGTTGAAGACACTGAAAGTTTCAAGATGGATTTCAGCCGCCCCATCGCTTCAGCAGCTCCTCAGGATGATGCTCTTCGTTCGACTATGGTTTCCATTTCCTCATCTCCTCAGACCTTCGACTTTCCCATGAGTCTCGGTTTTGTTCCTTGAAGTAAACACTGGACCGCAGGAGGATCACAGAAAGTTCCAGAGTCACAGTTTTCCTCCGTGGTGGGAGTTTTTATTTTGACAGGAATCAACCACAGCGGGCCAAAAACTCTAAAACCACAAACCTTCACGTCACCGTGTCACCGGCGAATCATCTGTGCACTCAGGCAACTGGCTAGAACAGCCAACAAAAGGATTAATAACAAAGAACAAAACATCTCCTGCTGCCATCGCACAGATTTAAAACGACTGTGAGTCCAAGTCACAGCAAGAAACAAGCGTTCAGGTGGCAGGTAAGTTCCAGCAAATGCTACGCTACGTTTTAGTCCTAGCAACCGTTTAAAAATGACAGACGGCGACGACAGCTCCAACAACAAACACCTGAAGCCGGCCGCGTTGACATCCATCAGAACAGCGGCTCGGAAATTTTGGGATTCTGGAGTGAAGTGGTGAACACAACGTCAAACCACAGCGGACCACGTCTTAAGAAAGTCAAAACACTTTAAGACGTGGAAAATATTTGGATTTTGGCAAAAGACTTAATTCGTATTATTAGTCACGTTAGTTTGCTGACAATGGGCTTATTAGGATCAGACATTACTGAATGTTTTGACGTATAAGATCAGAACACACGGAAAACAGCTTCTACTCCTTCATTTTATCACCACGTCATGATTCTATGTTTAAATATGTGAAAAAATTACATTATTTAAGATATTTTATGGCCTTAAATTAAAAAAAAAAAACATCTTAAGGAACCTACAGAGTCTACGTGAACAGGGATAAGAAGTTAAGAAGGTATTTAAATAGTCATTGGACTTGTTTACAGTAGTTTAGTTTTGTGTTGCTGAGTGTTTTACCTCTGAAGGAGCCATCTGAGCAGTGATGTAGAAGATGAGGAAAAGTCTCATCTTGTCTTCTGGGGTTCCAGCTGACAAACACAAAACACGTTTAGTCTGTTGAGTTTATGTGAGAAGTGTTTGCTGAATATAACCTGATAAATAAAATAAAAATGATCTGAGTGTGTGTTTAATTACAGGACAGTACTGGTCAACAGATTCAGCCTAATGTTATGATTGACTACGTATCCCAGCATGCCTTTAGACAGCTGTGAATGTGTAGTGAGTGTATATACCATCGGGGTCACTGATGATGTCCAGCAGTGATTTATCTAAAGTTGATTTGCTCATCAGTTTCTCTTCATACTCAAAGTAGACGTCCAGTTTACGACTCTGAGGACACAAACGGCATCAAGTCAAACAAACACTGACTCACTCTGGTCACATTCAGACCTTCATTAACATCCATCCATGTCAATCTGATCACACCTGGTCCATCCACCTGGTCTTAATGTAAATGTGTCTCCACATGCGTCCCCAGCCAGCTCTGTAGATGTGATCTCAGTGTGTGTGTCTGTAAATGAGCAGCAGCGCCATCATGTGGTCAGTAGAATATTAATGGATCTCTACCTATGTTCACACCTGGACTTAAAGCTGGACACTTGTGATCAGATCACTCAGGACGGATGTTAGTGTGAGGTCTGAATAGCGTCTCAGTCTCAGTCTCAGCCTCAGTCTCTGTCTCAGCCTCATTCTTAGCCTCAGTCTCAGTCTCAGCCTCAGTCTTAGCCTCAGTCTCAGCCTCAGTCTCAGTCTTAGCCTCATTCTTAGCCTCAGCCTCAGTCTCAGCCTCAGTCTTAGCCTCAGTCTCAGCCTCAGTCTCAGCCTTAGTCTCAGCCTCAGTCTTAGTCTCAGTCTCAGCCTCAGTCTTAGCCTCAGTCTTAGCCTCAGCCTCAGTCTTAGCCTCAGTCTTAGCCTCAGCCTCAGTCTCAGCCTCAGTCTCAGCCTCAGTCTCAGCCTCAGTCTTAGCCTCAGTCTCAGCCTCAGCCTTAGCCTCAGTCTCAGTCTCAGCCTCAGTCTTAGCCTCAGTCTCAGCCTCAGCCTCAGTCTCAGCCTCAGCCTCAGCCTTAGCCTCAGTCTCAGTCTCAGCCTCAGTCTTAGCCTCAGTCTCAGCCTCAGTCTCAGTCTTAGCCTCATTCTTAGCCTCAGCCTCAGTCTCAGCCTCAGTCTTAGCCTCAGTCTCAGTCTCAGCCTCAGTCTCAGCCTCAGTCTCAGTCTTAGCCTCATTCTTAGCCTCAGCCTCAGTCTCAGCCTCAGTCTTAGCCTCAGTCTCAGTCTCAGCCTCAGTCTCAGCCTCAGTCTCAGCCTCAGTCTTAGCCTCAGTCTCAGCCTCAGCCTTAGCCTCAGTCTCAGCCTCAGCCTCAGTCTCAGCCTCAGCCTCAGTCTCAGCCTCAGCCTCAGCCTCAGCCTCAGCCTCAGCCTCAGCCTCAGTCTCATCCTCAGCCTCAGTCTCAGCCTCAGTCTCAGCCTCAGTCTCAGCCTCAGTCTCAGCCTCAGCCTCAGCCTCAGCCTCAGCCTCAGTCTCAGTCTCAGCCTCAGTCTTAGCCACAGTCTCAGCCTCAGCCTCAGTCTCAGCCTCAGCCTCAGCCTTAGCCTCAGTCTCAGTCTCAGCCTCAGTCTTAGCCTCAGTCTCAGCCTCAGTCTCAGTCTTAGCCTCATTCTTAGCCTCAGCCTCAGTCTCAGCCTCAGTCTTAGCCTCAGTCTCAGTCTCAGCCTCAGTTGTGTGATCACACTTGTGATCAGATCACTCAGGACGGATGTTAGTGTGAGGTCTGAATAGCGTCTCAGTCTCAGTCTCAGCCTCAGTCTCTGTCTCAGCCTCATTCTTAGCCTCAGTCTCAGTCTCAGCCTCAGTCTTAGCCTCAGTCTCAGCCTCAGTCTCAGTCTTAGCCTCATTCTTAGCCTCAGCCTCAGTCTCAGCCTCAGTCTTAGCCTCAGTCTCAGCCTCAGTCTCAGCCTTAGTCTCAGCCTCAGTCTTAGTCTCAGTCTCAGCCTCAGTCTTAGCCTCAGTCTTAGCCTCAGCCTCAGTCTTAGCCTCAGTCTTAGCCTCAGCCTCAGTCTCAGCCTCAGTCTCAGCCTCAGTCTCAGCCTCAGTCTTAGCCTCAGTCTCAGCCTCAGCCTTAGCCTCAGTCTCAGTCTCAGCCTCAGTCTTAGCCTCAGTCTCAGCCTCAGCCTCAGTCTCAGCCTCAGCCTCAGCCTTAGCCTCAGTCTCAGTCTCAGCCTCAGTCTTAGCCTCAGTCTCAGCCTCAGTCTCAGTCTTAGCCTCATTCTTAGCCTCAGCCTCAGTCTCAGCCTCAGTCTTAGCCTCAGTCTCAGCCTCAGTCTCAGTCTTAGCCTCATTCTTAGCCTCAGCCTCAGTCTCAGCCTCAGTCTTAGCCTCAGTCTCAGTCTCAGCCTCAGTCTTAGCCTCAGTCTCAGCCTCAGTCTCAGCCTTAGTCTCAGCCTCAGTCTTAGTCTCAGTCTCAGCCTCAGTCTTAGCCTCAGTCTTAGCCTCAGCCTCAGTCTTAGCCTCAGTCTTAGCCTCAGTCTTAGCCTCAGCCTCAGTCTCAGCCTCAGTCTCAGCCTCAGTCTCAGCCTCAGTCTTAGCCTCAGTCTCAGCCTCAGTCTCAGCATCAGTCTTAGCCTCAGTCTTAGCCTCAGTCTCAGTCTTAGCCTCAGTCTTAGCCTCAGCATCAGTCTCAGCCTCAGTCTTAGCCTCAGTCTCAGCCTCAGCCTCAGCCTCAGCCTCAGCCTCAGCCTCATTCTCAGCCTCAGTCTCAGCCTCAGTCTTAGTCTCAGTCTTAGTCTCAGTCTCAGTCTTAGCCTCAGTCTCAGCCTCAGTCTCAGTCTCAGCCTTAGCCTCAGTCTTAGCCTCAGTCTCAGTCTCAGTCTTAGCCTCAGTCTCAGTCTCAGTCTCAGTCTTAGCCTCAGTCTTAGCCTCAGCCTCAGCCTTAGCCTCAGTCTCAGTCTCAGCCTCAGTCTCAGTCTCAGTCTCAGTCTTAGCCTTAGCATCAGCCTGAGGTGACCTGGTGTCGTTGGCGTACCTTGATGTGGTCGAGCACTGCCGTGGCGACGTTGGTGTGCAGGTCGATCAGCCTCTTCTTCTCCAGCAGCTCAGGCAGAGAGCTGCAAGAAAACAAACCAAAGCCTAAAACACCATGAGCCAAACAAACCACTTCACTCTGCTTCTTTTTATTAAACGTCATCAACACGACTTTTCAACACATTTAAATACGAGCATCTCACATTTGAATGTGTGGAAACTGGCCGTTACACCCAAACATTCTCACCACAGACGACACGTTGTTCGTGAAGTGAGTCACATACTTTAACGGTTAAAAGGTTTAAAATAAAATGGTGGAAGTCACGGAGATCAAAACTAAAATCAGATGTGTCCTGGCTCAAAGCTCAAATGTCCTCTCAAGTTCATGGAAATTCATTCTTTAGAAGTTATTGAGAAACACTGTCAGGAAACACTCAGCATTAATTTATCCAGTGGAGTTCAATGAGAGCGTTGCTTGGGAACAACCTGAGCTCATCCATATTTATCCAACCAGTTCTATAGCTTTTAGACCATATGCTGTAACACAACGTAGAATAACAGGGCTCCAACGTGACAATCCAGGAAGATAACACTGATGCTGGTTTATTAAAGCTGCTGAATGAGGTTCTTCTGTTTTCAGTACCTGACAGCGGAGGTGAGCTTAGCTGTGTTGTCTGACAGCATGCTGATGGCTCCTTCATCTTCTCCTTCTAAACCCTGGAGACACAACAACGGTGACATGAAATCATCCATCAGGGTCTCACAGTGAGACACAAGTCTTCTTTGTTAACAAGCTAGTTATACAGACATGATCTTCAAGTTCTTTAAAACTTTAATACGTCCTTGGATATGTCCATTTGCCTTTTTTCTAACCGTCTTTGTTTTTCTACATTTCCACACAAGTCCTGAAAGTAGACAAAGAGACCCAACCAAGTACATTTACTCAGGAAAATGAGCCAATATTACATATCAAAGAGGTGTAGCTCAGTGATTCCAAATTAATTTCCAAGTCAAACCAGAGTCCACGTGTTCATACGTGTCTCCATCAGTGTAATGAGACTCAGGTGTGGTTCAGTTCCTGGTTCAGTTTCAATCAATCAGGGATTTGTCTCAGTCTGATGTTTGTGGACAAAGGAGCTTTGTCTCTGAGCTCAGAGAAAGAGTTGTTGTTGCTCATCAGGCTGGAAAAGGTTCCAGAAGCATCTCTAAAGAGTTTGGAAGCCACAAATAATCCACAGTCAGACAGATTGAAGACGACAGGAGTGGTCCACCAACAAAGAGAGGTCACAGTGGACCCACCATAGTCTGAGTCTCATTACAGTGATGGAAACACTCCTGAACACATGGACCTGACACTTTCACGTGTTTGATCGGGTTCTCTTTCATGCTCTGATGCTTTTGAGTGATATTTTTATGCAGGAGTGTAGAAAAACAAAGACTCAAAACTGATTTGTAACCTGGTGACTCAGACAAGAGTTTGACTTGATGTTTGGTAAGTCAACAATGATCTCTCACCATGATGCTCTTCAGGCGCTTCACCTCATCCTCCTGGGCTCTGTACGTGTCCAGCTCCTCCTGAACCGACTCTGCCACCTCTGGGAACGGACTGTAACGAGCAGACAGCCGGTGAATCACCTCAATCAGGAGTTACATCTGAATAAACTCAGGAGGACGACACACGGAGCACGGAGCAGGATGCAAAGAACAGTAAGACGTCATCAGCGTACAGACGTATCTGACAATGCTCTGGTTTGGATTTAATGTCTGTAGAAGTGAAGTTTTAGGCTGGTGTAGTCAGACAGAGGCGCGTTTGATTTGACGTGTATGACTCATCCATCGCCACATTAAGCCCCGCCCACAAACAATCTGATTTCCTGGAGGAGAATCAGTTCCCAAAGGAGAGACTCCAGGACAAGTCTACCTCACAGAACCATCTCAAGCAGTTACAGAAAATGAATGAACAATAAAACCCGTCTCAAGAGGCTGAAAGAACCTCGAGCATCTCATAAAGACTTGATCTGGAATAGGACTCTTCTTCTTCTTCAGGAACCGACCTGCCTTTGTGTTTCTGCCAGAACTTGTCGGCGACAGTCAGGTCGTAGCTCTTCCTGTTCTTCTTCTTCGGTCTGGCGCCAGTGGGCGATGGCTCCGCCCCCGCGCCCTCCTCCATCAACACCCTGTTCAAATGGAAGTCCTGGACACAAACAAAAAAAAAAACGCATCATTAGTGGGTCAGGATTTGTTTTTTATCTGGTGGCATCATAAAACCTCAACTGATTCATCGCTGTGTAAAAAGATCTAAATCAGGATCTAAACGTTTTCATGGACTGAATCCAAAGCGTAGTCGCCAAGAAGACGTCGTCATCGAACTTTAGTTTATGTTCTTAAAGTCCTTAAAGTGATCCTGGGACACCTAATGAGCATAAAACCTGATCCAAGATCAGCAGAAGCCGCTGCTATGTTAAAGATACCTGGGAATAACTCCAGAGCAGAGACAGTCTGTCCTGCACCGCACTGAAACCTGACAGAGCCCAACGAGGAACAGATCCCTCTTCCCTGATACGCAAACCATAATATTAACGTCGCCATGGGAACAGCAGAGCTGGGAGAGGGGAGATTTAGCGTCGGGTTTGTGTCTCCTGCTGGGTGGTAGATGTGTTTATAGGAAAGAGAGGAGGGAGATGCAGAGAACGACGACGCCATCTGGACCGGCGACGGCGAGGAGAGCTAGCGAACCCAGCTAGCGAACGGAAACCTGAGACTCTGGAAGCGAGGGACCAGACAGAAAACCTTTTATAAAAAGATCTAAAACTAAAACTGGACGCCTTTACAAGAAAAAGAAACTATACTTAAAGTGTCATTTTATAGAAACAGGAGCAGCGACGATAAATCAGACTTCAGTTCTACTTTCACTTCAATGTGTTGAGGATTTAATTTACTTCACACAATAACACAAACTTATAAAGTAATTAATTAAAACTAAAAAGTTGAAATCAACCCACAGATGTTTCTGATAAAAACCTAAACTCAGACATTTAGAGCTCCCCCACTAACACCTGATGTTCCTCCACCTTTTTCAGTCACAGTCAACACATTTTTTTTCGTGAGTTGCTACTTTATTAAAGATAAAAGTGACTTAGATGTGTTTCTACTCGTGTAGCTCACCAGAACATCGTGGATCAGCGCCTGATAGGTCCAGGTGTGGTGGAGGGGCGTGGCCATGTCGATGTTTCGATCTGCCAGGACGAAGAGGGGCCTCTGAAAACTGGAGGGGAGATTTAAGTTATGATCTATGCAGCAGTGCATCATGGGAGACGCAGTCCGGCACTTTTATTCCATCATCACAGGTATTTAAATAAAAAAAATATGAAATAAAAAGAATGAATTTAAAAGCTGGAGTTTTTTCTCTTTTGAATCAAACTGACCTGAACTGTCCGGTGGCCATGCTGTCTCCAGTGAACAGGCTGTTTCTGGCGTCACGCAGGTTCTCACGGAGCTTCTTATCCAGCTTCTGTAAAACACATCAGCAGAAACACTTTACAGATGTAAACAAGTGATTCATTTTCCTGAATAAATAAACGTACAAGTCTAATATTTGTGTTTCATGCGTTTGGTTGGGTTCTCTCTGTCCACTTCCAGGATGTCTGCTGATGTTTTGAGGCATTTTAAATTAAAAGCGTTTCATGTGAGAGGAGACTCACCACAGCGACCATCTCAGCTGCGTTTCCTCGAGGACAGCGAATGATCGGTACCGCACCTGATCAACAGAGATCAACAGATAAAGAGGAGGCTACATCTGCCTGCAGCTATGTCACTGAGACGGTGAAGGATAAATACATGTAAGTATAAATGGTTTAAAGGTTATTTAGTTCATTCAACTACTTCCTGATAGATTAGGAGGTTCCTCTGAGAATAAGGACTAGAATAACTAAAGGTTATATTACCATCTAGTGGACTGACACAGAAACACATCAAGTGTTTCCCCTCATGTCAAAAGCAGCTCCATGTCCACCTCACCTATCAGGACAGGTGTTTATAGATGAACCAACTCCTGATGAACTCACCCAGAGTGACGAAGAAACAGAAGAGACTGTCCACGATGGTGTCCATGATGGCCTCCATGTCCGTGTCCTGGATGTCTGCTCTGTTGATGGCTGCACAGGTCAGACAGACAGACACTGATCAGAGGCTCTAACACTCTGCTTTCAGGAAGAAGCTTCTCTTTTTATTATAATTATTGATTTGTGAAGATTTTCTTATGTCCCACAGGGGGTCCCAGCAGAGAAAGTTTGGGAACCACTGATTTAGACCAAAAGAACAGAACAGCTGATTCATTTGTCAACATTATGACATTAGACAACATTAGGACTCTTCTTCTTCTTCATTGCTAATAAAGCAGTGATGCCCATCGTTCATACAGACCACAATAGACCTGAGAACGTTTCCTTGATCTTCTCTGATTGGCTGAGTGAAAACCACATGTTTCTCCGCCTCACTGAGAGACACCAGGACACAATTTAAAATACGTGCTGAAGTTAATAAACATTATTCCACGACCTATAAAAGCTTAAAGACGTGAGAGTGAGTTACCGTGGTAGGAGATGAGCTCCTTGTTCTGGTTGCAGAGGATGAACATGTCGTCCTCCAGCGTGATGAAGTTCAGATACTGATCAAACACCTGATGATTGACAGACATCACAGCTGATTAGTGACTGCTGGACACAGATATGGAAAAACACAGTACTCTTAAAAAGAAAGCCTTTCTGTTCCTAATAGTTTAACCACAACATTAACGTAAAACCTCAGTAACAAACAAAAAGGAGAATTAATTAATACCTTCCTGAGCTTCCTGATATTTCTGGAGGAAGCAGGAACTCTGACTGACTTTTAAAATGTGGAGCTAAGTTTAATTATTTAAATAAAAAATAAAAAAATCTGATAATTCACCCAGAAGCTGCACTCAGGTTATTTTCTTGCCGACGACTTTAGCTTCAGTAACACAACAATAATAAAGTAAGCGTGTCCATGGTAACCTTGGTGACTTGGCTGACGGCGTTAGCGGCCAGAGCGGCGCTGGCGATGTCCTCCAGTTTACTTCTGCTGATGGCAGAGATGAAGTTCAGGTAGTAGGCCTCGTACAGCTGGTTCCTCAGGTCCTGCACGCGCACAACACATCAGCTACTGATTATTTATTCATGACTCATTCATTATTACAAAGGTTTTAGCAAATTTGTAACCTTTTAAAATGTTTAAATGTGTTTTTGGAACAGAGATGGTTAGAGGTCGATCCGTGATCCGGTCGCTAGAAAATCGGCTGAAAATACTTAAATACTAAAAAATACTTTGCTCACACATTTTAAATCCGTCCTGAGATGTGATCTCAGTGTGTGTGTCTGTAAATGAGCAGCATTGCCATCATGTGGTCAGTAGAATATTAATGGATCTCTACCTACCACTGGATCAGAACCATCAACAGCTGCTTGGTGACTTGGAGACATGATCCACATTTAGGAACCAGAAAGACTCAGAGTAAAGTGTCGTCACCTGACAGATCCTGTCGATGTTCTCCTCTGTGGGCATGACGAAGTAGATGGCTGGAACATCTGGAATAGGATCTCTGTCGGAGTGAAGCAGCCTGAACACACAAACCACAAACCACACATCAACACGTTAATGTGGATGAAGAAACACACAGAGGAGCTCTGATCAGAACATCTGCAGCTGATCAACGATCACAGCGTTTGGCTCAATGAATAAAGATTAACTGAGAACAGGACTGAGTCTGTCCTTCTAGTTTTGGTGTTTGACAGTGCAGCTTTTGTTCTTAAAACAATTTCCCTTCAATATTATTTATATTAAGTGTCAGTAACAATCCAGATTGTTATTCTATCTATCTATCTATCTATCTATCTATCTATCTATCTATCTATCTATCTATCTATCCATCCATCCATCCATCTTACAGGTGCAGGGTGATGCCCATGTCTCGGAGCTCTTTGACAGACAGCAGCGGGGAGATGATGTCTTGACCAAACCGGTCGTATATCAACACCTAGAGAGAGAGAGAGACACACACACAAACAGAGGTCAAAGGTCAGCAGACACTTCACTCCTGTCCAGTAAACTACGGTTATGTTCACAGTGTTTTACTGACGCCTACGTGATTTTATGTCACGTTATCTTAAGCGTTACCTTCCATACTGGCTCGGCTGCTGTGTTCTTCAGAGGAGGAGCGTTGAAGTTCAGCATCCGCTTCAGAGCGACTGTACAAACACACAAACACTGCTTACACTTCAAGTTCCTTATTTCTGTTATTATTTTATTTATTTTCTCAGGCTACAAGAAAGCGTTTTGTGACTTTGAAGATTCTGATTTTATTTTTTTATAGCCTCCTATTTACTTATTTATACATTTACTTCTTGTCTGTTTTGCGTGATTCATCTTAAATCGTTTTATTAACTTGTTTGTAGTGTTACCTTTGAAACTTATCATTTTTCTACACTTATATGAGCTGTCAGCTGTCATTAACTCAACATTTACACATTTTCAGAGCTAAAGACAACTACATACGAAGAAGAAAGTCTTTCTAAAGACACTGTAAATTATTTTCACTGTTAAGTCTGATCTTATTTTTTTAAAAAAATGTTAAACTGAACAAAAATGATTTTATTCACTAATAGGAGCAGGCTAGCTTAGCCTAGCCAGGTCTTCGGTTTCACAGCTAGTAGCCGGGGTAGCTAACAGGCTAAACTGCTGGTTAACCACTGAGTTAACTGGTTAAAAGTCAGTTAGTTAACGGATCTATGAGTGAAAGAGAAGCCGAAGAGTTTCTGTCTCTGTAGTGAAACAGAAACAGGAGTTGAGAAGCTCAACCGGCAGCTAGCTTAGGATGCTCCCCGGTCAGTTAGCTGGTCAGAGGCCTGACAGCGCCGCATAAACTCCCCCGGTCACACTCGGGGTCGTTAGACCTCTCTGAGGCCCGTTACCGCTCCACTCTGCTGTTGACAGTAACCGTTAACCGGAGAGAAAAGAACGAGATCCACAGACCTGTCTGCTTCTCCCGGACAGACGCCGCCATGTTTGATGTTGTTGGTGACGGAGCAGCTGATGACGTGTCAGCACGGTCAGTACCCAACGTCAACAGAGAGGGATGAAGAACGAAGACGTCTCACTCTGACGTTTAGTTTTCCCTGAACTCCATGAAAGAAAAAGATCCCCGTCAAAGAGGAGTTATGTGACATGAGGTCTCACTCCTCCACGTTAATGTTATTCTGACTGGAGCGCTTATAACTCAATAAACGTTTATGTTTAAATATAGTAAAATAATACAAAATATAATAATTAACTTCATAATAAATCCATTCAAATAAATAATAAAACATCTCTTCATAGTTGTTTTTAGTTTATTTTTCATTTAGCATGTCTTACCGGCTCTATTGAGTGTCTTTCTTTTTCATGTTTCCTTTTTGGCATTAAACAGATCATGCAAACTATATATCTTGATATATTTTAAACAGTA
This sequence comes from Planiliza haematocheilus, assembly GCA_005024645.1. NCBI lineage: Eukaryota > Metazoa > Chordata > Actinopteri > Mugiliformes > Mugilidae > Planiliza > Planiliza haematocheilus. Next base: position 47,554 of record SRSE01000696.1, on the reverse strand, counting down.
TTTATGTATCTTGTATAGTTTCGTACACTAACTACCTCTATATATCTGTATAAACCTCTTTAATTCTATATTATAATACGTATATGAATTCTTTATCATATTACTTCACTAAGTCTTTCTCATTGGTCTTATTTTTATCATCTAGTTTGAACATGACATCAGACTGAAAGCACATCTTCAGCTCTAACAGACAGAATGAGGGTGATTTAATGTGTCTCCGTTACTCAAACTGCTAATAAACGTGACAGAATTCAAGCAGATTATAAAAAATACAGAAACAAGAAGTCAGGCACCAGATAAAAGTATCTCAGACAAAAGACGGTCAACACAGAGACAAGCTGTACAAGAAAACATATGAGAGAAAAGGTCAAGAGCAAAGTACGAGGATAAATACAAAGTGGTAATGATTCAGTTTGACAGGACTGATTTCACTTTAGAGTACAGACTTAAGGCTGAGGCCCAAATAAAAACACGCTGAGCTGGGTCCCATCAGGACCTGACCTTTGACCTCGGAGGAGAAACCTCGATCGTAAACTGACACCACAAACTCAAAGTCTGTTTTAGTTCAGCATCGAGACACGTTTACATGGATCAAATACAGTAACATCAAGCTTTGTTTTCATCAAGAAGACGTAAAAATACAAACAAGAGAAACAAGAACAAGTCGCCATCCTTAAAAAAAACAAACTATGTACAGAAAGAACAAACAGGAAGCAGCTCAAAGTTATAAAATCAGAATCAGACAAATGAATCGCTTTAAGACACAATGCCGACGTGTTGACCGGTTAAAAGTTTAAGCTTTTAAATTTAATGCTGAAGTTGATATTTTGTAGTTCTTGTTTGAGCGACGTTGAAACGATTGATGAATTATTGTAGTTGAAGACAAATCTCACGAAAAGAGTCAAAGCAACTGTGAACCTGTCTGCTGGTCTGATTAGTGGTGACGCTAAAGGCCATGCTAACGGTGACACTCATGGTAATGCTAATAGCAATGCTAATAGGAATGCTAATGTCTTTCCAAAATGAAAGGAACCAAAGAAGTCAGAAAGCATCTAGAGACAAATAATAATTTAACAGACCTGCTCACGAGGCTCGTTTTCAAATCAAACGTCTGCTCAGATTCAGTCGGTTGGTTTGAAGCTAAACATGAGATTTGTTCATAGAAGTGAAGAAGAATTAAAGACCATCCCTTTAAGACCATGAATGAGGTTTGACATCAGCCCGACTCACTGATTCATCTCAGAGAGAATAATTCATCGACAACGTCTCTGAAGGAAAACGACGTTTTAAACTAATCAACTAAATCTATAATTAGATGCGACTCCACTTAGCAGTTTTCTTGTTTCTTTTCTTTGCAAACTCCTCTTCCTCGCTCTCCTCTTCCTCCTCCCTCCTCCTCCTCCAGCTCTCTGTGGGGAGGAGGTGCACGTGGTGGCTGATGGCCTGCTCCATGGAGCTTTTAAAAGCCTGGTAGGACGAGGTGACGGGCAGGAGGAGGTGTTTGGAGTCAGGCTCGCTCTGAGGGAAGAGCCCCTTGTCCCCCCACGCCTCCTCCTCCTGCTGCTCATCCTCCTCCTCCTCATCATCTTTGATTCCTGTTGGGTGGAGGAAGGAGATGGATGGAGGGGGGAAGAACCCACCCACTGGCAGCTCCTCGACTCCGGTGGCGAAGTGGAGGAGGTCCTGCAGAGAGATGGAGCTCCGTCCGACTGAGGAGAAGAGAAGAGTTGATTATCAGCATCATTATCATAACCGTGATCAGCTGACTGTCAGCTGACTGTCCTGAGGATGATTACGATGATCTATGTTCTGAAACAAACTGGAAAGTCTCTCACATGCTAAGAGTCTTTATTTCTTGATCTCTGCCCCAATGTAAGTTAGAAGGAAGGACGTTAGGAAGGAAGGAAGGAAGGAAGGAAGGAAGGAAGGAAGGAAGGTGTCTCTACCTTCGGTCTCCATCAGGAAGTGTCTCCAGAAGGTGATGACGGGCGTCTCTCGGTTCAGTTTCTCCTCGTCCTCAGAGAAGCAGACGCTGAAGAGACAACCGAGCGTCTGAGCCGTGAGACGATCGGCGGCTTGACAGAAAACATCGAAGAAGAAGGAGGGAAGGAGCTGAACCTGGATCAGATCATAGTTTAGTTACTGTTAACCAGTTTCTTTTCACCAACAAATATAAATCCATCATTTAAACATTCAAAGCTTCTCAATCAGCAAACAGACAAAAAGGAAACTTAAATCACCTGCTCAAAGACGCCTAAAGTCCTCAGACCTTCACGAAACCTGCAGGAGAACAAAACATCTCGGTTTCAGATCCTTTGAGGCATCACTCCGTCTCCACCAGACCACCTGATATTTCACCTCATCTGGTCACAATGTTATGGCCGTTAATTACCTCTGGAGCGGCAGCTGCATCCTGGTGATGACGGTGAAGCCGACCAGAGCCTCCACCAGAGCCTCCCTCTCCTCCAGGCTGCTGATTGGTCGGTTGCAGCCGGCCAGCTCCAGGTACTGCCAGTTTGCCGCCATGACGTCCTTCAGGTCGTCCAAAGTCTGCGCCTCTGCGATCTGACACAAAGGAACCGAGCTTTAAAGCACAAGCCGCCCGTGACGCTGCTGTGAAGCCAGAGCCGTGAAGCAGAGTGTTTGTCTCACCCGGATGACTTGACGGGTGAAGTGTGTGTTGGGCGTCATGTGTGCGACGGTGAGCGGCCCGTTGGCCGGATGGTTGAACAGACACTGGTAGAGAGCCCGGGAGAAGAAACCGATGGATGGACCGCCGTGAACCAGAGACAGAGCCAGGAGGCAGCCCACGTCAAAGTACAGGTCCTCACGCAGAGCTGAAACAGAAACTGGATTTAACAAGAACCACCAGCGCCCCCCATCCTGATCAGAAGGAAAGGTCACGAAGTCCAAGGCTGCTGGGAGGAGAATGAGGACTGTCTCCAGAACCATCAGGTCCATGTTCATGAAACTGGTCTATACTGGTCTCTATGACCCTGGTCTCCATGGACCCTGGTCTCCATGGACCCAGGTCTCCATGGACACAGACCTCTGTGGACCCTGGTCTCTGTGGACAGGTCAGACTTCAGTATCAGTACATTGTGAACCCCTTGACTAGACCTGGAGCAGGAGTTTAGAGAAATACCACAAAGAAGACATATTGTACAAAGGTCTGTCGGGTGGAAGGCGTACATGAGTCACAATAATTACCCTGTGAGTCCAGCGCCAGGTTTTTGGATCCTTCAGGACCCTCAAAAACCACAGAGTCCTGGATCTGCTGCTGCAGCAGCTTCAGGAAGTACTGCTTAGCTGTTTCACCGCCCTGAGGGCTGCTGGGAAATGCAGTCCTCCGCTGGTCTTTGAATCTGGACAAAGATGGAGAACTTCTTTAACTACAGTCGGATCAGAAACATGATCAGCTGATTGTTGGTGTGAGGACATGACCCAGATTTTAGAACAAGATAGAAAGACGTACTAATTTATTTTAGAGACAAAGCTCAGATTAGAAATGGAAGCGTCCTCAGAGGAACCAGATCACTGCTGAGGTAAGAAGAGAAGGAAGGAGTGTGAATGAGGACTGATGTGTCTTTCGTCCACTGACCTGACGGACAAAGCGTGCGCGGGGTCAAAGTCCCCCTTCCTGACCAGATCCAGACCGGCCAACAGCGCCTGGTCTCCACTCACCTCCACCTGGACACTGATGGGATGGTGCTGGGGGAGTAAAGACTGCAGGAGCTCCTCAGCTGATCCAGACCTCAGAGACAAAGACGATCTGAGAGACGCAGAGATCATTAGTAACTCCTGCACATTTAATAAAGGACAGGCACGTTGGGACTTATTCACCTTTTGTAGCTGAGGGAGGATTGGATGTGGGACATGTGGCACTTGGACAGCAGACTCCTCCTCTGACCTCCCCGAGGAGACGCAACCCGGGACGCTGCAGAGGACAAATATGGAGTTTAGCTCAACCGAGATGATCCATATGGATGGAAGGAAGGAAGGAAGGAAGGAAGGAAGGAAGGAAGGAAGGAAGGAAGGAAGGAAGGATGGATGGATTGAAGGAAGGAGACAGTGGGTCCATCGTTCATCACCTTTCCCATCAGTGACCTGTGTGCAGTCGGGACAGGCCCAGTCTGTGGCGTCCGACTTCAGCCCTGAACATTTCCTGTGAGTCCCCGTTGACCCACACAACCCACAGCGAATCACCTCGAACCTTCTGAAACAGAAATATGATGAAGAAGATTTAAAAAACACAAAAGCTCCTGACGTGAAACCAGCTCTGGTCACATGCAAACATTTAGTCATGTAGCGTGAAACAGGAAGTGTCGTACCCGCTCTTTGCAGAGTGAGTTCGTCCGTGGCTGCAGAGGCAGGTAGGAGCGTCGCAGCGCTCGTAGACCTCCAGCAGCTCTGAATACGCGTTAGCCTCCAACTCCCATGATGCATCTCTACAGAAAGAATAAAGAAGAGACTTAAGCCAAAGAAAAATACAAGCAGAGAATATTTTAACAGCATTTAACAAAGTGTTTTTTTCAGAAAGTATATCCTGTCCTGTGAGACGTCCTCTTGTTGTCTGAAATGATTTAACCAGCTCATCTTTGAGTCAAAGATAACGTGTGAAGATCATCTGTGCGTCAGATGTGTCTGGACAAACATGACGGAGGTGTCTCACCTCTCTGGGATGTATATTCCCATCCTCAGCATCTCCTCCTGGAAGCTTTCCTTGCTGTTACAGAGAGTACATCTGAAGAAGAAGAGGCCGGCGCTGTGAGCCTGACGCTGACACACAAAGAAGAAATAAACAGGAAGTCAGTCAGACTTATTAAAACTAGATACTTCAGATAAGAAGAAGTATCCAAACAATTTAAAATGTTAAGAGCACAAAGAAATCATTTCAGTTTGTGTCCTGTTATGTCTCTGACTTCTGTCTTGTCTTCATTTACTATAAATGCAGAAAAAAGGAAGAAAGAAAGAAGCAAACATTTCCGTGTCTTGTCATGAAGCATATTCTGGTTCTTTTCTATAAATCGATAACAAACTCTTTGACCTCTACCTGCACACATTCTCTGTGGAACCAGCTGGCGAGGCAGGACGGACACTTGAGGATGGAGTAGGACAGGATGGGGTCGATGGGCTCCAAACAGATGGAGCAGGACCGAGGAAGACTGACGTCTGAATTCACAAGCAGAGACTGAGATGGACTGTGATCCTGACAGAAAGACCTGGACACACAGAGACAACGTGAACCCAGTTAAATCAGCTCCACGTGAGAACTGAACTAACTGAATGACTGTTTCTAAATCCTTTATCAACTCTCTTCATTTGAGCCACTTCAGCATTTAATCAGCACTTTGAATCATTTATTATCTTATTTCAAGCTCTTCAACTATTAGTTTTGCTGGAAGAATCTAAAATGTAAAAACATATTCAGGTTAGTTTGAGACGTTTTTGTTTACTCCATAATTCCATGTGTGCTCCTTCATAATTTTGATGTCTTCAGTATTAAGGACATGAGGAAGAGTTGAACGTGTCTCACGGGAAGAGTCCAGTGAACTGGGAGACAAACTTCTGCTTCCTGCCGCAGGGGAAATGAACCGTCTTCCTGCAGCTCCTGACGTAACAGCCGACACTCGCTCCCTTCTTCTTACAAACACAACACGTCTGAAACACACACGGTAAATAATCAGAGAGGATGGCAATGACGACAGCGACTCCCCCTCTTCTGCGTTTGTCTCTCTAAAAGAGATTCAGATTAAATTCTCACCAGTCGAGCCGAGCGGCGGATCTCCTGTTTGATGTCATCCACCAGAAAACCAAAGACCCCCTCGTTCTCCTTTCCTCGCTGGTAAACTCCACACGATGTCAGCTGATGCGCACACAAATAACATTACAACTACTAACACACACACTTTGTTACAAACAGACGTCACATACAGTTTTGGAAAGTTTTTTTTTATAAAAGCTAGATAGAGAGACGTGATATAGATATACTGAGTCTTGCCTGTTTGTATGAAGTTGGGGAGAAAATATATTCTGGAAACATGTCGTCATGAGTCAGTACGTGTCTGTCTGTGGAGCTTCTAAGACTTCCAGGTTGTGATTTATAAACGAAACAAAGCTCAAAGACATGTGTGTTTGCAGAAGATGTTTCCTCAGAGTCTCCAGCTCTAAACGACTAGTGGGAAGTTTAGGTTTGTATCAGGAACATCTACATGACTAGAGTCTGTTAATGACCGATGCCTGGACCTTGAGTGTCTCTAGCTACATCAGGATGAAGGAGGTGCTGTAGAGATAAAGTTTGACTGATTAAACCTTAAAGAACCAGACTCACCAAACAGAAGTAGTGCACAGAGATCTTATGCTCCTTCAGCGTGACCTTCTCTCCAAACATGGCCGGGTCGTCATCGCTGAACCTGCACAGAACGCAGCCTGGACACAACACAGCACCGTAGTAAACAATATGTCCAGGCCAGACTTATCGCATGAACCAAAGTAAAAGAATCTAGTGTCTTTGTTCTGAATGTCAGTGATGATGTTCTGATATCGGTCATTAAACTAATCAAAGCGTATTTTAAAACACTGCTCTGACTGTTTTACACACACAGTGGTGATGGTGAGACATTTGTCAGGTAAGCCGCAGAGACACGTTCAGGTGTGTGTGTCCATCAACTCACAGTCCTCCTGGATGCTGTCCGTGTCATCGACTTGCTGCCTGCTCGCCTTCTTCTTCATGTTTCTATGAATCAACCTGCAAGGAGCACGGCAGCAGGGGTCAGAGGTCACATATTCACCTCATCTTCATCACTGAACTACAGACTGAGAATAGGAGCCACTGCTGGAGCCACCAGAAGACAATGGTCCACAAAACCCCATAAGTCCTATAGAGGGACTCCATGTCAAAATCTACCTTTGAGAACTTCAATATTTTAATTTTTGTAGTCTTTTTCTCACCCTCTGTCTCCATCAGGAAATGAACAGGCAGAAAATCAGGCGAAATCTAATCTTATATTATTTTATGAGACAACTGAAAATAGAGATAATGTCCATCATAAATCCATTAGGTTAAAGTTCACATATTCAAACGTCTGATTTCATCCGAGCAGCTGTGGAAAAACCAAAAAGGTGTTCAGTTAAATGTCAGAAAAACAATTAAGTGAGTACCTCATAATCGGTTTTGGCTGCTAAAGCCAAATATATTAAATGTATTTAAGAAAACTATATAAAATCCTCAGCTGTCAGCTATTTGTGTGTCTCCCAGCTATTGTTACTCGATAACTGGGACTAGCACATTATTTTAGCGAGATAAATTATAAGTGACATTACGATGAATAATGTTAAATATTTATAAAATATTAACACCTGCGAAGAGTATTAACACAGAAAACCTGCATTTAAAACGTAAATGGACTCATTTTCTGGTGAAGAGTTTCTAGTAAATTCGACTGAGACGTCGACGTTCAAACGTTAAAAGAAAATATCACTTAAACCGCATCTTAAACGCGATAAGATGTTCGTCCATGAACCTACTTTACATTCAGGGGCGGTGAATGTCAGTTTGATGCCATTTTCGTGTCGTTATTTGCAGATTTATTCCGTTTGTGTGTGTTTACGTCTCACTAACGCCGTCGAGTTTTAAATTTCCCTCTTTCAAAACAAAGGAACATCATTTCCGCTTCCGGTGGCTGTTCTTCTTCGTCTACTGCAGCTTATTCCGTCTTCTTTAGGTTGTCTTGGGAGTGTTGCGGCCCCTAATGGATGATTCTGATAACGTGGAAAATATTTCACATATTTCTTTAATTTTCTCGTCCAAAAGAGGTTTAATTTTCAACTTTAAAGTAAAATCATATTTAAAATCACCCACAATCACAGTAACTCTATGTATTTTATCTATTATATTTATGCAGCATGAGTGAAATGTGTCATTTTCATATTGTTCTTCAATATTAAAAACAAAAAAAATGTTTAAAATGTGTATTTTCTTGAACGGAGTTTGGCCCGAGCTTCTGTTCAGGGTGTGATCAGTTAAAGCTATCATTTATTAAACATTAATATTTATGTATTTAAACATTTAAAGATGGGCAGTTTGTGGGTTAACTCCATCCTGCAGGGGGCGCTACAGGACAGAGAGGGTTAAGATTATTTGGTTAAAATGTTTATTCAAGAAATGATTTGCATGTTATTTTATTTTATAACGTGATGAGATGTGATGCAGTTCAGTTGACTGGTGAAGACTATGATGTGCATCTAAGAGATGCTAAATAATCCTAAAACTGTTTTATGTGATAATATTTTATTTCTATTCTTAGGTGGTATGTGATGGGGTCAGCTGAACTTGTCATATTTTATCAAACATCCAACACCGTGGAGCAAATCTAGAGGTTGGATTATTTTATTGTGAAACATTCCTTTAATAACTGATCTATTTTAGTGTTTACATGCTGTTGATCACAAGACAAACTGTCTCCCCACCACTGTGGGGGTTAGTAGGGGCCCCAGGACATGAGTCACGTGATGATCAGCCAGGGGCCACTTTCTGGTTTAACAACACCCCTGATTACTGGGTATCGTCTATACATTCAGTGTTACCACATGTCTTCATATGCTTGTCTAGTTTACTGTGTGTATTAATATTTATTTGTAGATTTCATATAATAACTCTTGTGTTTTGTTTTTTTCCTCTATGTCCTCACAAATATATGATCGTGCGTGTGTGTGTGGTTGTGGTCGGTTGGGGGGGTGGGGGTTGTGCAGGGCGGTGCCCGCAGGTAGAGCTCCCTGCTCGGTCACAGGGAGGCAGCCACAGAGGAGGCAGTGTGCTCAGAGAACCAGCAGACTCCAGGTGCCAGAGTCCTGTGTCGCTCCGTTCAGCTGCAGGAAGCTCGGAGAGAACAGACACGAGATCCGCCCCTGGTCTGGAAACACCGAAACGGGGAAGTTGGAGCGAGTGTCGCTGGAAGCATGTTCAGCTGGGTCAAACAGGAGCACGGTGGCCGCAACAAGGAGGGAGAGATGTACCAGACGGTGACCGAGGGGCTGCAGACGCTCTACACCAAGAAGCTGCTGCCGCTGGAGGAGACCTACCTCTTCCATGACTTCCACTCCCCGGCCCTGGAGGCCGCAGACTTCCAGAGCAAACCCATGGTGCTGCTGGTCGGACAGTACTCCACCGGGAAAACCACCTTCATCAGGTACCAACCGGCACCGGGACCCGGTGTCACCACCCGACCCGACTCCTACATGCAGCTTTCTAAAGCTCAGTGTTAGTGATCAGGAGAGAAACGGTTTAAACTGCAGCTTTGAATCAGCCTAACCAGACCTCATAGGAAAATGTTTAAACTGAATGTGCTGCTGTGTGGAGCTGTGTATAGGGAAGTACAACAGAATAATAGGATGTGTCAAACTACTGTGGGGTGTCTTGTGGTAAATTCGGTTTATGTAAAATCCACCAAAGTCAGTTTGTATTTTAGGAAAAACAGAGACTCATTGAAGTTGTTGCTCCCTGCATCTGACAGGAAAACTGTTATTCATCTGGCAGTGGAAAAACTTACAGGGTTGGTTTAGAAACAGAAGCACATAGGAAATAGGAAGTTATAAACATTAAATAAGTACAACAAAAATACACAGTGTGTGTTAAGCTTTACAGAATGCTACGCAATCTTAAATAGTGTGTTTTTTCAATGGAGTTTGGCATGAGCTGGTTTGACTTCATCTTTCAGCTTTATGAAAAAGTAGTTTTTTCTTTGACTTATTGGAAGGATTTGAACCAGCACCTCTTTAGTCAGAGCTGCTGAGCCTCCTGGGTAATGTAGTGCTGCATTCACTGACACTTCATCAGCGCCTTTATTCACAGGTTCTGGTATTTTCTACTTTTCCCTTGATGCTGCAGCTGAACCTTCCAGTAACACTTTTCTGTTTTATTCTTTAAAAGTCTCAAAATATCAAAAAATGTCCGACTAGGAAACATTCAGACACGGGGGAGTTTCAGTCCGAACCATGAATTCAGCTTTTACTGCAGGAATACAATGTTTAAAGTGCTCAGCTGCAAAAAGTTTTCAATGCAAATACTCTAATGCTAAAATGAAATGAAAATGGCAAAAATGCATAAAGGAATAAAAGATTAAAAGGAGAAAATTTAACTTAAAATAATATAATTAATGTTGTCATGTCATTAAACGTGACTCTGAGTCACAAAAATAAAAGAGAAGCAGTTAAAAGAGGCTTCAACGTGTCGAGACAGGTTTCAGAAATGAATGAACTTTTATTTTGAACTGTTTGATTTGAGCAGATTTGAGCTGAGCAGAGTGAGTGCGTCTCCAAACAAAGGCCTCGCTGCCTTCAGGACAAGCTCAGGGAACAAATCTCTCCTCGTTTGTCAAATGATCCGTTTCCAGCGTCGTGTTATCGTCTCGTCGTTGCTGCGTCGCCTCTAATAATATGATTAGGACTCTATTCCTGGTTATCTCTCTCAGACCGGTGACATCACTTCCTGCTTTTCGAGCCCTTTTATCAGAATAAAGGTCTGATCTGGTCAAGGCTAGGGGAAGGATTCCTTGAGTCGCCTGTGCCAGACTCCATAGGAGATTCTGTTGATTTAAAGCTCTATTGTTTCGCAACAAGGACACACATGACTTGGAGCAGATTCTAACATGTCAGACACATGAGAACAACCTCAGGGTAAATTCTGGTGACAGCAGGTCTGCAGATTTATTCAGCACAAGTCTTTTGAAGCGTTTCAGATCTTTTCTAACAGAAGATCTCAGGTAAAGCAGCAGAGAACGTGTTTAAACCGAGTTTGTTTAAGTCTGGATGTTAGTGCATTTATCAGTGTTTACACAGGTCTGTTGGTTTTACAGTGCGTAATGGGAACTCCTCCCAGCAGCCCAGTGCTATGGCAGCATAACTAAAGGAAACTGAAGCCTAACTTCAACGTCCTGAACCCAAACTAGGAGCTGGTTCCTCAGGAGAAGGTCCTGGTAGCTGAAGTCTCTACCTCACGTTCTACTTTAGACACTCTAGGAACCACAAGGAGGCCTCGAGCAGCCATGGCCCCCCTGAGGCTGCACATGAACTTTCTCTTTCCTTTCTTTGGTGGCCTCATACTGAACATTTTAGGAGAGCAAGCAGAAACCTGAGGTGTTCTGTGAAGACTGACATATGAAATAATAATCAGGAAAATCAGTTTGTTTGAAATAGAAGCGGCTGAGACGTCTCAGTCGTGAGTGTTTGGCTGCAGTCTGGAGCCTTGTTCTGAGATGGACTGGACGCTGATCAGGAGTCTCTCCGTTGAGAACTTGTTTGGGGGCGGGGCTTAATGTGGTGATGGACAGAACATAAACAGTCTGAATAAACGTCTCTGATTGGTTGGAGGCCTATCCAGGTGATGCAGAGTTATTTCTGTCTCTGTCTTGGTTGATTCTGATAAGAACTGACTGTAGCTACGACACGCTAGCTCTCTGAGATATAACACAGCTCTGACTTTAAGGCTAATCTGCATTTGTCTGGGAGCAGTTCCTATAAATAACTCGTCTTGTGGCAACAGAACATTAGCAGGTATTTTAATCCTGCAGAATGTGGATAAAACCTGCAGCACCGTTGTTTCCTACACCTCCAGGAAGTGCCTGAAGGTCACATGACTTCCTCTGTGACATCTTGTTAACGTTGTGACGTCTCTGATGATCGAATGTTTGAAGAGTTTACAGCACAGTCTGCACCCAGGCCTCATGTCAGAGCCTTAATGTTTAAAGTTTATTAACGTCGCAGTAAAGACGGAGCGCCGTTAAAGATGTCACAAGAGACGTGAGAAAATAAAAAAGTAACAGAGCAGGTGTATTCATATGAGATAAGCTTTTTATTGCGTTATCTGCTCCGTCATGGCGTCTTTGTTTGGACACGCTCAGTCGAGCCGTGACCTGCAGAGTCTCAGGCTGAGTCAGAGCTGCTTTACAGAGAGGAGCTCCGTCTGGTCTTTGACTTTTCTTTGCAGAAATATTTAAATATCCAACATCTGAATTATTGCATATTGTACATTTGAACATTTACCACAGTGCAGCTCTGCTACAGACACGATTAAAAACACGAACATGAATGACGAGAAGTAGAAGAAGAAGAAGAGGTTAGCAGAAAGCAGCCAGAGGCGGTTGTTGGTTCAGAGGCCGCCCTGCCTAAGGAACTCGATGAATCATAGGAACACGATGCCAGTAAAGTGCAGAGTCAGCGGATTTTCTTCTTTTTCTCTGACGGAGCTGAAGTGAAACCGGCGGCGGTAAACGGGCTCAAAGATACGACTCGAGGGCCACGACCGGGTCTCAGCGCGGCCTCAGTCGGGACAGAAGTAGTGTGCATACATGGTAACCAAACCCCATTCAAATATCTGCTAATTTAACCAGTTTGCACGTTGACAAACATAAAATATTGATGTATAATGTTTCACAAAGCAAATATGCATCAATGCAGATTTAATGCACATATAAAACATATAATTACATTTTGGGATGAATGGAACTTGTAGACTCTGAGGTTGTTCGTCATGCTTCACCTGTGCAGGTAGAGATCCACATGATGACGCTGTTTATTTACAGACACACACACTGAGATCAGATCTACAGAGCTGGCTGAGGACACATGTGGAGACACATTTAGATTAAGACCAGGTGGATGGACAGGTGAGACCAGGTGAGACCAGGTGAGACCAGGCGTTGATGAAGGCCTAAACGAGGTCCTTTCTCTGTGACCTTTGACCTTGTCTCTGCTGAAGGTTATAATCCTTGTGGATCAGCAGCTCAGTGAAAGCTCCACGTCTGAACTCTGGACATATAAACCGAGTCGGCAGCTTCAGCCCGGCTCAGTAATAATAACACTGACCTGCTGGTAGTTTTCCGTCCCCGGCTGTCGTCTCGTCTTTGATGTCCAACGCTGTCCGGAAAGGCAGGAAGCCAGAGGACAGAGACCCACAGCGGCCATCTTCCCTCTCTTCCTTCCTTTCTCACTTTTCTTTGACGAAAGCATGTGAGAGGATGAAGGATGAGAATATGTTTTTATATGTTTATGTTTTAACTCTTCTGTGCCAGAGTTTAGAGGAGAATAGAAGGAGATTTGAGCTGTTTGGGTTTGATTTGAGCACAGATAAACTACCAGGTTTAATTGTCTGATCGTTGCATTTTATCAGTGAATGTCGTATATTAACATAAAGTCAACAGTAGATCTTTAAATTAACAAACTGATTGTCCTCCTCTGTCCTCGTCACAGGTATCTGTTGGAGCATGACTTCCCCGGCATGCGGATCGGCCCCGAGCCGACCACCGACGGCTTCATCGCGGTGATGTACGGCGAGAACGAGGGCATCGTCCCCGGCAACGCTCTGGTGGTCGACCCCAAGAAGCCCTTCAGGAAACTCAACGCCTTCGGAAACTCCTTCCTCAACAGGTAGGAGTCAAAGACATCGACGAGGACTGAATCCTCATGAAATCAGAAGACTCTGAGTCTTACATACGTGGTAGTTTGACTCTGGAAGACGGGTGGAATAAGAACAGATGCATACTTAAAGATGTCCACAGCGATGCATTCTGGGATATCTGGCTGTACTGAGTCGATAAAACAGACAAGAACACGTCCAGGTATTTGAGACCCCCCCCAGAGTAAAGGTTGTTACGTACTCGGCGAGAACCGAGTAATTTGTTCTTGCAGACCTCGTTTGGGAGTTCTCACAGCTACCCTTCAACCGGGCAGAACTTTTTTCTCATGTGGTGTCCGGTTACTGTTCTGTGATTGGTCAGAATTTGGAAGTGGGGCGTGGTTAAAGCAGAAAAGCACGAATGCTAGCAGCTAGCAGAAATGCACCGTGAGCTCCAAGATGCTAATACACAGACACGGTTATTAAAACGACTGGTCAGCATCTGAGAGTAATAAGTAACTTGTCGTCCATCTCCCACAATGCTTAGCGCATGTGATGTATGCTGCAGTGGGCGGGGCCTATGAGGACTTTCCCAGAGTTCAGCACTTCAGCTTCTCATGACGTATCAATGACGTCACCAAAAGTAGCTTTTTTCTTGTTCTTGCAGCCTTAGAAGCAAGAACAAATTTCTTGCTTCTCACAGAGAATGTAACAATCATCACAGTCGTCATACACATCATGTGGTTAGTTTAAATGTCTCTGATTGGCTGGAGAGCTGTCCAGTTGATGCAGAGGTATTTTGCCTCGTAATGAAATCCAGATGAGGAGTTACCATGAGGCTACAGCTGCTGTTACAGGCGAGAATTATTCGTCTGTACGCTGATGACGTCTTTCTGTACCCGACAAACCAAACTCTTATTAATCGTAGCTTCTAGTTCATATTTCTGCTCAGTTATGAACGGCTGTCCGTCTCCTGGTGGTTTGATCAGTCTCACAGCTTCAGTTAAAGCAGAGGAGACCTGCTGTTGCTGTGCAGAGGTGCAGACTGATGGGACATCTAAGACCTCAGAGCTCCACCCGGTCCCGACAGACCTCAGCTCTTTAAATCTGATCCTTGAAGAATACATGTGCTGCAGAGTTTCTGGTTTCTCTGCTTCACCACGTTCACACACCCAAGACATCCAGGGACCTGAAACTCAGAAACACCCTCAGATCAACGATGATCCCTTCACCTAGAGTCCTCCTCTGAAACCTAGAAACCTTCAAATGACCCCCATGAGTACTTCACCTACATGAGATGTGTAGAGAGCTGCTGAAACCTGTCTGCGTAAGAATGACTGAAAACACCAGCAGATTATTTGTGGGTTCAGATGGTTCTGGAACCTTTTCCAGTCTCACTTCTGATCCATGTGTTTGATCAGTTTGTCTTTATCTACTTTCAGGACGTTGATGTTTTGAGTCATTTTTACGCAGACAGGTAGAACATTCCTCTACGTGGCGTCTGTAACGTCTGCAGCTCTGATGCTCGTGTTCCTCTTCACTTCTGTTGTTGCTCTAAAACTTGACCTCTCTGTTGGATCTCAGAGCGAGATCCTGTCACTGCTTTCCTCAAAACATTTACAACGTGGGAAGTGACCTCCGCCCCCCTCCGCCCACCGCACTGACATGTAAACACACTATCAGCTGTCACATTCCACACACACGTTTAAATTTAGCTAAAAACACGTTTCCTCCGTCCAGAAAAGTTTCGAAGAGGAAGTGGACGGACAGTCGACCCTCGATGCGTCCGCCCGGGAGGATTCCTTAAAGCAGGAGTCCCGTCTGTCCCCGGTGCGTCGGAGGAACCCTCCACAATAAGTTATTGTTTCCAGGGGGAAGTGTGTGTGCGTCACCGTGTGTCAGCGCCGTGCTTTTGTTTTTTCCCGCTGCCAGCCTGCAGCCCGGACTCGCCGAGGCGATTTATAGCTGCCGGCTAAATTTATCCTTCAGGTGAGAGGACGGTCTCAGAAACAGTGATGACGTGAGGCGGAGGGTTTAACGTCTGAGTGAGAGGGGAAGTAAAAACAGAGAGGTAGTAAAAATAAGATGAGGCAGAAAACACTGAACTACGTCCATGATGAGCTGCTCTGGAGTCTCTGCTGGGAACTGAACCAGATCTGTTTACATCTAAACATCTGTTTAGAAGAAACGTCACATAAAGTCTAACTGTCTCCCGTCTGTCCGTCTCTGTTCAGGTTTATTTGCTCTCAGATGCCCAATCAGGTTCTACAGAGCATCAGCATCATCGACACGCCAGGTATCCTCTCTGGAGAGAAACAGCGAATCAGCAGAGGTAGGAGACCTGTGTGTGTGTGTGTGTGTGTGTGTGTGTGTGTGTGTGTGTGTGTGTGTGTGTGTGTGTGTGTGTGTGTGTGTGTGTGTGTGTGTGTGTGTGTGTGTGTGTGTGTGTGTGTGTGTGTGTGTGTGCGTGCGTGCGTGCGTGCGTGCGTGCGTGCGTGCGTGCGTGCGTGCGTGCGTGCGTGCGTGTGCGTGTGCGTGCGCGTGCGTGTGCGTGCGCGTGCGCGTGCGTGTGCGTGTGCGTGTGCGTGTGCTGTTGTAATCATCCTTGAGATTCTTTCACTTCCTCATACTGTGTGAAGTCAGAGATCAGGTGACCTCCTCTTCAGTCTCAGTTTCAGAGATTAATGGAAAGTTTTTCATGTTTCAGAACTGATTCATGAATCAAATAACCGTGACGTTAAGCAGCAGCGGGACACGTCCGAATAAAAAACTGTCCAGGTCTACAAGTCTGGACTTTTCTTTTAGTTTCTGCTCCTCAGAGGATGAACAGCAGCTGATCAGTGTCCACTTTAAACTCCATCTGTAACGACCAGATAAATAAAAAGCTAAACTCTCCATCAGTCCTTTGTTTCTCAGACAAACCTTCACCTGGACGTCTGAGAACCTAGCGGCACTAGCAGCCGACCCAGTGACACTAAAACGCTTCTTGTGAAATTCTTCTTCTTCTCTTTCTTCTGTCTCACTTCCCGCTTTGCCTCTCAGTCTGTTTCCTCTCATGAATCAGTGCACATGGTGTGAAACCACAAAACTTAGAGCTGCACTTCTGAGACCAGAGGACAAAACGCGTCCCCGTCCTGTTTGAACCGTCTTAAACGAGGTCTGGACTCACTGCACGCGCTCAGTTACGTGCAGCGAGTCGGTTTAATCGTTCCCCTGTAAGGAGTCAGTGCTCGGATCAGATTCATTCATTACTTCTTCTTTCTGCATAAATATTCAGCGTTATTCTGAGGTTTGTTCTCCACAGAAGTTAAATTAGATGATTTCAGTTTCTCTTCTCTGAAATTCTGCTTTCAAACGTGAACAATCGACAGCATTAAACTACTCGATACCGCCAAAACCTGAATGATGACAGTCTGCTGGAGCTTTGCTTTAGTTCAGAAACCTGACTTCAGGTTCATCGTTCTCTTAAACGGTAGTCAGCTGCAAACTGAGCGTCTCATGTTGGACAAGAAAGACGAGAGAGGACGTCTGAGTGGACGCTGTAGAAGGAGAGATGTCTGACACGTGGACGAGGAAATGATTTCAGACCAATGACACGTGTAGACAGAGACGTGGAGTTTCATTTCTGCAGATAGAAACATACCTGATCTCACCTGTCCATCTTTAAAGCACCTGTGTCTCCACATGCGTCCTCAGCCAGCACCAGAGACAACTTTATATACACAATGATCCAGCGGGTAGTATACTTAAGTACAGTTTTTGAGTATCTGTACTTTACTTTTACTTTTTACTCTGATTCAACAAATTATATCACGTCCTACAAGAACTCGTCTTCCAACCTGAAAAAGCACGTCGCGGTATGTAAAGTAGCTACTGACGTTAGCTAGCTTAACGTTGTCTTTCTTCATATTCTGGTTTGTGCTTGTGTTTGAGGTGGTGGAACAAATTAGTGCCGTTACTGTCCTTTATAAACTATCTGTTTTCAAACCTTACATGTTGTAATTTGCTGCTCTGCGTCAGACTTTTAAAACCAAACCAGATAATGGAGGTGGAGCCTCGTTTAGGAACGAGCTCCTCTCTGCCGGCGTATCTGCTCCACCTTCCTCCATCGTCAGTTTGTCAATATTCACACGTGTTGGTCTGAGAGTGTGTCGCTCACATATATACGTCATCAATGGGAATTTATGGTTTTTATCACGGGATGACATATTCTTACCATGGAGAATGTTTCTGACGATATATCGTAAACCATGAAATATCACACATCCCTAATCTGTGGATTGTATAATGACAATAAAACTTTCCTTTCCTGTATTTCCTGAGATTTGTTGAAGGTGTGTACTCTGTCCACCTCTGGTCTTATGTGTCTGTGCATACATTGGTTCTTCTGTTAGAGGAGCCAGCGTTTAAAATCTGCATGTGGCTGTAGATGAACCATCTGTTTGAGTAAATGTTGCTTTTCGTTGCATTTCATTCCCAGAGCTCAGAGTCTTTACATGTGGGCCGTGAGGTGCTGGGTGTGGACTTACAGTCATATAACGCAGACTATGCTAATGCTACATTCCTGACGCACAGATCTGTGTGATTCTGTGGGAAACAGTCCAGTTAGCGCTCGTAATCCATCACTAAGGCGTTCCTCTGGGCTCTGTCAGGGCTCCCCTGAAGTTCTCTATACGAGGCGCTTGCAGAGAGGCTTTGTTACTTTTCATTTTGCACCGTGTGATGATCTGAAATGACAGAAACACTTTGGGTCTGAACTGAAAGGAAACTGAGACAAATCTTTGTAAAGTTGATTACAGCTGCATTTTTAAGATATAGTTTTCTAGGTGAAGGTGTAACGATGCCTCCAGATATCAGATGGTAAACGTGCATTTTACTATCAACCATCAAATTCCTTCATAAATCCATGTTTAATATTTGCTGCTTTATTTATTCTGGTGCACGTGTGGAGGACGCCTTTAGAGTCAGCTGTGTAGACCAGTTCTTCCTTTTAGTTTTTCGTGTCTGGTCCATAGAAAGCATGCCCCGTGTCCCCGTTGCCCTCGTATTGAGTCAGCCTGGACGAATGACAGCATGGACTGAGCTCCTCGGCCGGGGCGGGTGGAGTCAGGGACCGATGGAGGGTTAGGGCCACAGGAAGCAGAGGTGGGGCTTTCTCTGCATCTGGAAGCGTTTAGAGCCGCTCAGCTGAGGTTAAATTCCTCCTGAAGACGCTCGACGCGGCCAAATGTGACTCAACATGAACGCACACGGAGACGGCATCGCCGGCAGATCAGACTCCGCCTCCCTGAGAACATCGTCGTCATCGCCGTCATTGACGTGTGTGGTTTTTCTGCAGCTGCTTTACAGTGTGTTTGAGAGACGCTGAAGACCATTCATGCAGCGTGTACACTGCCTTTGCCAGTTCATTAGGTACACTAGTGAATGCATTCACATATAACGGTGCAGAGATCATCCAGGTGAATCACTTCCTCTCTGATGCTGCTTATTTAGATCAGAATGAACTGGATGAAGTGGACGGGGACAGGGACACCAGCTCAGTCAGCTCAGTCATCAGTCCCGACTCTTTCATGTGGAAACATTAAACCAGAACTTGAAACTGGTGAAGCTGGAGGAAGGATTGTTGCTCCGTGAGAGCGTGCTGCGTGCGTCTGCTTCATGTTTGGCAGAGCTGAAAGCTGCAGGGTGGAGCTGCTGTTTGCCCTCAGACCGATCCGCCGCCCGTCCATCACCGGAGGGCGGAGTCACACTCTGAAGTCACAGTTAACTTCTTCTTCTTCCAGGATTAATCCGCTGGCTTTCACTAGAGGGTGGAGTTTACTCAGTCGTCATGGAGATGATTAAACCTGCTTTAACACTATGACTCCTGTCTGATGCAGGTTACAGATATTCAGTGCAGAACAGATGATCTGAGGCGTTTAAATGTTGGATCAGATTAGAGCTGGACCCTGGAGGAAGCCCGGGAGCCAGACGTGATGTCTATGAATCCTTCCAGTTCATGCATTTGATCGGAGCGTTGACCTCTGGGGTTGTTTCTGTGCCGTGCCACGGCGCTGCAGGGGAAGCAGCATTGTTTCACCGAAGGCATTTCCCTTTCTGAAGGAAATGGAACATGTGAAGTAATCAGTCGTCCTGTAATAGAACCAGAGGAGAACAATCACGGCTCATATCAGAGGAACTTCCTGCGGTTCTGCTCTGACAGGAACATCTCGTGTCCTTCAGGTGTTCTCAGGTGTGGTAATGAGTCTCGTAGGTGCAGGTCATTTCCCGGCTGATGTCAGTATTTACCGCTCAACGTCGCATCTCATGGGACAAACCTGAACCAAACACCTGAGGCTGCTGCTGCTGTAACCTGAAGACGGGGGCGTGGCCCGTCCTGCTCCAGGTGCTAACGTCCTCTATTATTCATGACGGATGATTCAGGGACATGTGTCTCCGAGCTGAAAGTCCTCTGTCTGTCCTTGTCTCTGCTGCTGGTGCCTCAGGACGGCAGCAGCCTCAGGAGGATGCTGGCAGCAGTCATCCTGGTCCTCATGACAACCATTCTTCATGTGTTGTGTCCACAAACACTCAGACATGCGTCGTCCTGCAGGGATGTTGTGAGTGTGGACAGAGCTGTGTTAGATCACGTTTCACTGCTCTGACTGATCCAGTCTCTGAAGCAGACGTGGAAGGAACAGCTGATTGGGACTGATCGTCAGTTATCACTAAAGGATGAAACCAGCCTGAAGCCGCTTTTAAAGCTGCAGCCTCAGCAGTGACTGTGTGTGTGTGTGTGTGGGCAGTGTAAACTTTGAAGGTGACCTTTAACAGCTGCTCAGAGGTTAGCGGTGAACACATGAACGTCACATGAACGTTTGAAGGGAAGGACAGGTATGAACACTCAGTGAGTCCTGGTTAACTCAGTGATGGATGCTGTCTTCATCTGGATCATGTCTCCAAGTCACCAAGCAGCTGTTGATGGTTCTGATCCAGTGGTAGGTAGAGATCCATTAGAGACAGCAGCTGCTACAATATTCTACTGATTCCTCCTTCCTTTGTTCTTGTCCTCTTTATTTCCTCCTTCCTTCCTTCTTTCCTTCATTCCTTCGTTCCTTCCTTCCTTCTTTATTTCCTCCTTCCTCTCTTCCTTCCTCTCTTCCTTCCTTCCTTCCTTCCTTTCTTCTTTTCCTCCTTCCTTGTTTTCCTCCTTCCTTCGTTCCTTCCTTCCTTAGTTAAATAAAACCCTGAATTGTTGAGTAGAAGAAGCCTTGGAGCATCAAATCTACTGGAAATACAAACAGAAGAAGAAGAAGAAGGAGGAAATGAAGAAGAGGAATGTGGAAAAAGGAGAGGAAGAAGATGATGTGGGAAGAGAAGAAGAAGGAGATGCGTTAGAAAATGGGAAAGGAGGAAGGAAGAAGTATGTCCTCCTCCATGTCCTCCTCCATGTCCTCCTCAATGTCCTCCTCAATGTCCTCCTACATGTCCTCCTACATGTCCTCCATGAGTCCTAGAAGGTGACCGAGATGTCTCCACGTCTCCATGGTCTCTGTCCACATTGACTCCATCTTGGTTCATCTAGTTTCTCTCCCTCCATGTTTCTGTCCCTCACCTGGTGTTTATTAGTAACACGTTGCCATGGTTACCGGCACACCTTATTAGTTCACAGGGACGGCACATGTTAACTTTAGACGTGTAGTAAACTGTGACACAGATGGAAATCTAAGCAGGAGCTGGACTAGTTTCCTTCCTTACAGGAATTCTTCTCCTGCTCTTTAAAAGCGTTTTGTGTCCGCTGAGAGTTTCCAGGTCTGAGCTCAGTGTCGCCCTGTTTGAGAAGAACCACACCCAGACTGCCACAGATCACTTTACACACACACACACAGTCTGTGAGGACCTTCCATTGACATACTGCATTACCTAACACTAACCTGATTACATCCTCTACCCTAAACCCAGTCTGAACAGGTTTTAACCCTCACATGTCCCCATAATATACACAGAGCAGCTGATTCACCCTCAGAGCTCATGTGTTCATGTTTGTTGACTCCTGAAGCTGGAACTCATTTATAAAATCTGCAGAAAAGAATTCACACTGGTTGTTGGAAAGGTTCCCGTCCTCCACCAGCCTGGATCGGAGCCTGGATCAGAGTCTGGATTAGAGTCTGGATTAGAGTCTGGATCAGAGCCTGGATCAGAGCCTGGATTAGAGTCTGGATCAGAGCCTGGATCAGAGCCTGGATCAGAGCCTGGATCAGAGTCTGGATCAGAGCCTGGATCAGAGTCTGGATCAGAGCCTGGATCAGAGCCTGGATCAGAGCCTGGATCAGAGTCTGGATCAGAGTCTGGATCAGAGTCTGGATCAGAGCCTGGATCAGAGTCTGGATCAGAGTCTGGATCAGAGTCTGGTAACGTCTGGGTCTCATTAGGATCCAGAGAAAACAAAAACAAACCTCTGCACCATCTGTGTCGTCCTCCGACCAATCAGAGACATTTAAACTGATCACATGACTACTGTTACTCTTCTGTCCATCGCCACGTTAAGACCCGCCCCCCAAACAATCTGATTGGCCCAACAGTTTCCAACAGAGAGACTCAACAACTTTCCTAGCAAAATATTTTCTTAATAATAATTCTTCCTTCAGTTCTTTAGTTTCAGTTTTTTTTATCAGCTCTGTATTCAGATTGATTCTCTGTGTGTTAGCTAGTGAAGGCTAACAGTTAGCTGGAGGGTGTCGTTCCTCTAACGTCCACTAGAGGCTCCACCAGTGAGTCGGTCCCCATAGACCTCCATGTTAAGCCAGCATGCTACCAGCCTGGAGCTAAACCAGTCTTTGGTCTCATGATGAACTTGTAAGATGGCGGCGGCCGTAGACGCCACGCTGAGCTTCAGAAGCTCTCCTCAATCAGGAGTACGGTTCGTCCACATTTAGATGACGTAGCCTAAGCAGACAAACTGAACTCTGGACAGTGTCTCTCATAACCCTCAAACCTGTCTTCTGTCCTCATGTCTCCAGGTTACGACTTTGCGGAGGTCCTGCGTTGGTTCGGGGAGCGCGTGGACCGGATCATTCTTCTGTTCGACGCCCACAAGCTGGACATCTCTGACGAGTTCTCTGAGGCCATCAAAGCCTTCAAAGGACAAGACGACAAGATCAGGGTCGTCCTCAACAAGGCCGACCAGGTAGGACGCACCGTCCAGCTTAGACTCTGCTGCTCACCTGTGGCTGGCTTACCTCCCACTAAACCACGCCCCCTCCTCACCTGTGTCCTCAGGTGGACACCCAGCAGCTGATGCGGGTCTATGGCGCCCTCATGTGGTCACTGGGGAAAGTGATCAACACTCCAGAGGTGGTGAGAGTTTATCTGGGCTCCTTCTGGGCCAAACCCCTCCAGAACACAGAGAACAGGTCAGAGCAATTCATTCGGTCACTCATTCATTCGTTCATTCATTCATTCATTCATTCATTCATTCATGCATTCATTTAAACACCTGCTAAACACAGAGAACAGGTCAGAGTAACTCATTCATTCATTCGTTCATTCATTTGTTCATTCGTTCATTCGTTCACTCCTCAGGCGTCTCTTCGAGGCTGAGTCCCAGGACCTTTTCCGGGACATCCAGAGTCTTCCGAGGAACGCCGCCCTGCGTAAACTCAACGACCTGATCAAGAGGGCGCGGCTCGCCAAGGTGAGACAGGAAGTCACGTGTTGTGGTTGGAGTTAACGCTCAGACGCTCACGATCATCTGGGAAAAGTCCGGAAAGCTGATCTGTCTGTGGGGAATCCAGAGAATATGGGAGCTGAACGGTGGAGCCTCCAGAGAAAACACCGGCTGTTGTTTCAGGGTTTTATTTTAAAGAATCGAAACACAAAAACGTTTTCTCTTCTTCTTGAGAAACAGGAAGTAGAACAGGGACCGAGTTTAATGATGTGGAAACAAAGTCTGAATCAGTGTTTCCATCACAACCTGAAACCTGGAAATAATCTGAATGTTCAGAAACATGGAGAGAATTAAAAATGTTCAGATAATGAACCTGAGTTTAATTAGACATGTGAACAAAATACAGAAACAAGCACATTAGGCTTTGAATACATTTACAGTTTAGTGGCAACTGGTCTTCTTCTATGGTGTATCCATTTCTTCTTCTTCTATGGTATCTCTGTTCATCTTTTTCATCTTCCTCTTCTTCTGTCTTCTTCTCTTCATCATTGTCTCCTTCTTCGTGTTCTTCATTTTCTTCTTCTATGGTTTATCCATTCCTTCATGTTTGTTTTCTTCTTCTATGGTTTATCCATTCCTTCTTCGTGGTCGTACATAAACCATCTGTTTTTGTCCTGGTCAGTGTTTCTGCTTCTCACTTCCTGATCAGAACGACTTCCTGCAGAAAACATTTCTCCTTCTCTTCACCTCCTCTCCTCGGGCCTCTTTCTCCACTTTTTCTTCGCTTCCTCTGATTTTTCTGTTTTTCTTCGTTCACTTCCTGCGGCTCCTTTAGGGGGAAACACGCCTCAGCTGATAAACCTGTCAGCGTTTAGGTAAAGGTGGAAAGATGATTTTAGGTCCTGATAGCTGGAGGACTGGTTTAACATTAGAGGTAACCTTTATTTATTCCTTTGAGGGAGAACGTTTAGAGAACGTTGTTGTGCAGCCGGAGCTTTTCATGAAACAACAAACCCAGTGAGTCCAGTCGTGTCTGTTTCCTCTTTGTGTTTCTGGGTAATACACTGAGAACCTTCACAGACGTGGAGAAGCTCTGTGGTCCACTAAATACTGGAGGACGCTGAGTTCATGTAGTGATGGTGGTTCTTCTAGTTCCTGTTTTTCTAGGTTTTGCTGTTCTAGTTCTTGTCCTCGTTATTTTTCTAGTTCTCATCCTTCTTCTAGTTCTTCTTTTTCTAATTCTTATTCTTCTTTTACTTCTTCCTCTCCTGGTTCTTCTTCTTCTTTGCGGTTTCTTTGTAGCGTTGTCTTTTCCTTCTTTTACTCATATTTTATCTCCACCACCACCTCAGCGTCCACCATGTGACCTCTGAGCAAACCCAGTCGTTGACCACAGACCTCTTAACAAACAAAGTCCTTCAGCGCGACAGGACCCAGATCTATTCTCGTTCCTCCTCTCCTCGCACACTTTATTTTTAACTATTGATAAATGGCTCTGATGTTCTCTGGCAGGTTGCCCTCTCCTCTCCATGTGTTACCCCTCCCTTCCTTCCACCATGCCGTGGGCCTCCTCTTCCTCCACCTCACCCTCATCTAATCATCAGTGGTGTAGTTTCCTCTCCCGTTTCAGTTTCTTTAAAAACATCCAGACTTTATTCATGTTTATGGTCAACGATGAGAAACTAGACGCCACAAACCTCTGGATCCAGTGAGGACGTTAGGACGAAGTAAAACTGTTTTGAAGCTGAGACATTTAGTGTTTGTACTACCTCTTCGTCTTCGTCTTCCCTGTGATCAGTAAACGTGCGTCTCCAGTCAAACTAGAAAAGTAAAGATTAATAGAAATGAACTAGTTTCATCAGGTTGACTGAGAGAAGGGCTGCCCTCTGTTAACCTGCAGCGTCTTCCTGTCTCAGATCGTGATTGAGGAAACTCTTGTATAAACAGTGGTGTTGTTGAACGTAGCTCTGGGGGCCTCTTTCCTTTTCGAGGAACTCTCAGGTTTATGCTGCGACAGTAAAAACGCAGCCGTCCGTCTTAAACGTTTGTCCGTGGTGTCCTGCAGGTCCACGCCTACATCATCAGCTACCTGAAGAAGGAGATGCCGTCTCTGTTCGGGCGGGAGAAGAAGAAGGACGAGCTGATCATGAGGCTCCCAGAGATCTACACCATCCTGCAGAGAGAGCATCACATCAGCCCCGGAGACTTCCCCAACGTCAACAAGATGCAGGTAAAACTACACGACGTTAGAGGAGATGGAGGCTGATGCTTTAGCCTCACTGCACCTCAGCTACCTCATACTTCCTGTTTACAGCCCACAAAGCATCATGGGAGCTGCAGTTCCAACACTTTAGTCAGATTAGGCTTCTTCTCTCTGTTTCTTCTTCTACATGAGCAGACTCAGCTGTTGCATGGAGTCTTTTGTCATTTTTATCCTTCACATTAGACGTTTAGCTCGTCCTCTTTCAGACGGCTCACTGAGACGCTTGGACCGTTTGATTGTCTGTACCAGCTTACAGCGTCTCCCTGTTGATGCAAACGCAGCAGACAAGAGAAAATAGTTTGTCTAGAAGCATGAGTAAAGACGGATCATCAGCACAGAACAACATGTGACGGAGTGAAAGCTGTTTCCTGACGTCAGGGTTCAAACGTCCGGGACAGAATGAACTGAGCTGCAGCTGGTCTGTAGAGAGACGCTACGCTGCAGGTGTCTGCTAGTGTGTGTTAGTGTTAGTGTGTGTGTGTGTGTGTGTGTGTGTGTGTGTGTGTGTTCCCCAGCTACTCTTGTATTTATTGCATGTTTGGTGAAGGAGGATGTTTGGGATGTTTCAGTTCCCTGGTGGGATGTCTTCATCTGATAAAAACACGTCCAGAGAAAAGAGCTTTAAAGAACACATCAGTCATTTTCTCTTCTACACACGTAAGAAATGGAAACAGATCCATCATTGCATCAATAACTTTGATGGAATTTGAGTTTTTTAAGCAAAAATATTAAAAACAAGTTAAACATTACACATTTCTAAGAGCAGGAACATGTTTCTTATTCTGCTTTAAATGAAATAATCAGAAGTGAACTTTGAAAGAACATAAAGATCCTAAAAGCAAACCACGCACAAGCCTGCACACTCTGAGACACTCTGAGACACCCTGAGACACACTGAAACACTCTGAGACACTCTGAGACACTCTGAGACACTCTGAGACACTCTGAGACACTCTGAGACACTCTGAGACACTCTGAGACACTCTGAGACACTCTGAGACACTCTGAGACACTCTGAGACACTCTGAGACACTCTGAGACACTCTGAGACACTCTGAGACACTCTGAGACACACTGAGACACTCTGAGACACTCTGAGACACTCTGAGACACTCTGAGACACTCTGAGACACTCTGAGACACTCTGAGACACTCTGAGACACCCTGAGACACACTGAGACACTCTGACACACACTGAGACACCCTGAGACACCCTGAGACACACTGAAACACTCTGAGACACTCTGAGACACCCTGAGACACTCTGAGACACACTGAGACACTCTGAGACACTCTGAGACACTCTGAGACACCCTGAGACACCCTGAGACACACTGAGACACTCTGACACACACTGAGACACCCTGAGACACCCTGAGACACACTGAAACACTCTGAGACACTCTGAGACACCCTGAGACACCCTGAGACACACTGAGACACTCTGAGACACTCTGACACACACTGAGACACACTGAGACACTCTGAGACACAGTGAGACACTCTGAGACACTCTGAGACACACTGAGACACACTGAGACACTCTGAGACACACTGAGACACACTGAGACACACTGAGACACTCTGAGACACTCTGAGACACAGTGAGACACTCTGAGACACTCTGAGACACAGTGAGACACTCTGAGACACTCTGAGACACACTGAGACACTCTGAGACACACTGAGACACACTGAGACACACTGAGACACTCTGAGACACAGTGAGACACTCTGAGACACTCAGACATGTGCCGTGTTGTTGCTCAGAGGTCAGAGGTCGTGCAGGCCGATGCTGCGTCCAGCTGCAGACGGCAGGAGGTTTGATTTCAGTTGTAGTTTCAGACTTTAACCTCAATGATCAGCTATAAAAAACCTACGGGACAGTTTTCGTTTCATTCATTCTGCTTTTTCAGGTCTTCATATGTCTTTTGGTTTTTATCGCCCTCTGTCAGCAGAAAGTAGGAACTACAACAAATCACATTTAGTCTGAATTTATTCTTCTAAGTGTCTCTGACATCTCTGCTCCGCTCACATCTTTAATACACTATATTACCAAAAGTATTCGCTCACCCATTCAAATGATCAGAATCAGGTGTTCTAATCACTTGGCCTGGCCCCAGGTGTATAAATTCAAGCACTCAGGCATGCAGACTGTGAAACAAGACATTTGTGAAAGAATGGGCCGCTCTCAGGAGCTCAGTGAATTCCAGCGTGGAACTGTCA
Source organism: Planiliza haematocheilus (assembly GCA_005024645.1). Classification (NCBI taxonomy): domain Eukaryota; kingdom Metazoa; phylum Chordata; class Actinopteri; order Mugiliformes; family Mugilidae; genus Planiliza; species Planiliza haematocheilus. The sequence goes on along the minus strand of SRSE01000696.1, from coordinate 20,029 downwards.
TAGGATGCCACTTGTGCAACAAATCCAGTCGTGAAATTTCCTCGCTCCTAAATATTCCACAGTCAACTGTCAGCTCTATTATAACAAAATGGAAGCGTTTGGGAACAACAGCAACTCAGCCACGAAGTGGTAGGCCACGTAAAGTGACGGAGAGGGGTCAGCGGATGCTGAAGCGCATAGTGCAAAGAGGTCGCCGACTTTCTGCACAGTCAATTGCTACAGAGCTACAAACTTCATGTGACCTTCAGATTAGCCCAAGTACAGTACGCAGAGAGCTTCATGGAATGGGTTTCCATGGCCGAGCAGCTGCAGCCAAGCCACACATCACCAAGTGCAATGCAAGGCGTCGGATGCAATGGTGTAAAGCACGCCGCCACTGGCCTCTAGAGCAGTGGAGACGCGTTCTCTGGAGTGATGAATCACGCTTTTCCATCTGGCAATCTGATGGACGAGTCTGGGTTTGGAGGTTGCCAGGAGAACGGTACATTTCAGATTGCATTGTGCCAACTGTGAAATTTGGTGGAGGAGGAATTATGGTATGGGGTTGTTTTTCAGGAGCTGGGCTTGGCCCCTTAGTTCCAGTGAAAGGAACATTGAATGCTTCAGGATACCAAAACATTTTGGACAATTCCATGCTCCCAACCTTGTGGGAACAGTTTGGAGCGGGCCCCTTCCTCTTCCAACATGACTGTGCACCAGTGCACAAAGCAAGGTCCATAAAGACGTGGATGACAGAGTCTGGTGTGGATGAACTTGACTGGCCTGCACAGAGTCCTGACCTGAACCCGATAGAACACCTTTGGGATGAATTAGAGCGGAGACTGAGAGCCAGGCCTTCTCGACCAACATCAGTGTGTGACCTCACCAATGCGCTTTTGGAAGAATGGTCCAAAATTCCTATAAACACTCTCCTCAACCTTGTGGACAGTCTTCCCAGAAGAGTTGAAGCTGTAATAGCTGCAAAAGGTGGACCGACATCATATTGAATTCTATGAGTTAGGAATGGGATGGCACTTCAGTTCATAGAATGAGTAAAGGCAGGTGAGCGAATACTTTTGGTAATATAGTGTATATGCCTAAATAAACCTGTAGTCATCTGCCCCCTGCTGGATTTACCCACACTCTGCAGGTACTAGCTTTTGGCAGCCATTTCCAAAATGGCTGCTCTCATGGCCTGAATTAATTTATATTCTGTAATAAGAGGTTCCTCCTCCTCCTCCTCCTCCTCTTCTTCTTCTCCTCCTATAAAGCTGTAAAGGTCCAGACTCCACCTCGTGTCTCTTCTTCTCTTCCAGGAAATGCTGCAGCACTACGACTTCAGTAAGTTCCCGTCTCTGAAGATGAAGCTGATCGAGTCGGTGGATAAGATGTTGGCCTCAAAGATCGCCGTTCTCATGGCGATGATCCGGGAGGAGGAGTCCAAGGCGCCGCCCGCCATGGTGTCGGGCGGCGCCTTCGAAGGGTCCCAGGACGGGCCCTTCGGTCAGGGCTACGGCGAGGGCATCAGCGCCGGGGCCGACGCCGAGGACTGGATCGTGAGCCGCGACAAGCACCGCTACGACGAGATCTTCTACACGCTGATGCCCATCAACGGCAAGATCACCGGCGTCAACGCCAAGAAGGAGATGATGAACTCGCGGCTGCCCAACACCGTGCTGGGGAAGATCTGGAAGCTGGCCGACTGCGACCACGACGGCATGCTGGACGACGAGGAGTTCGCTCTGGCTCAGCACCTCATCAAGATCAAACTGGAGGGCTACGAGCTGCCCACCGAGCTGCCCGACCACCTGGTGCCCCCGGCGCACCGTAAAAACCCCACCGCCGACGCCCTGTACAACCACAGCGAGGACTAGAGCGCTGGCAGCGAGCCGCCCAACACACTGACTGAGCTGATGTAAAATAAGAAGCACCACAGGTTCAGAGGACACGCTGCTGGAGGTTAAAGGTCAAAGGTTAAAGTTCCTGAGGAGCTCCTCACTAACACCATCCATCCTAAGCGCTTAGACGTCAGCTGATTTAAATGCACCAAAGAAGAAACGTTCAGGCGTCGTTCAGCCACATTAGACAACAGGTCTACACTTTTATCTTCCTGCTTTTAGTTCTCGTCTCTTTCACATTTTAAACCCAGAATGTTAATATTACTGCGTGAACACACAGAGCCGTTACTCCAGGACACACTGGCTTTTCCTGTCAGATTGTTTAAAAGTCTGTTTTGCCTCATTTAACTGAACCTTTCCAAAGATTTTAACGCTTTTATTGTCTCAGTTTATCGTCTAGTTAAAAAACAATGCCTTCAAAATACAGTGTTGAGTTTATTATAAGAACAACTTTAGTCCATCCGTCCAAAATAATGAATAATAATGAATCAGCTGATAATGTCTCGTCATCATCACATGGTTTCAAACAGTAAAATACTTTAACCTGTTCCTGCTGATACAAGCGTTAAATGTGAATTAGCTCAAGTCAAACATAAATAATAATAATAATAATAACCATAAAGAACGTTTAATCTCAAAAAGCCAAAGTTCCACTTTAACACTGGTGTGGTTTTATTTTGAAACAGGAAGTTGTTCCTCAGCGTATTCCCACACCAGGACGCTGAGGTCAGAGGTCAGTTCATCTGTGGGGATGAAGTGTGTCGTGGCGTTTGGTTTCCTCAGATTGTGAATGGCTGCAGGAGGCCGTGACCTCTGACCTCTGACCTCTGCTGAACCTCCTCTGTTTGGAGGCAAAACTTGTTCAGACGTCACATCAACACCTGCTCTCACCTGGTCTCACCTGTCCATCCACCTGGTCTTAATGTAAATGTGTCTCCACATGCGTCCCCATCCAGCTCTGGAGATCTGATCTCAGTGTGTGTGACTGTGAATGAGCAGCAGCGCCATCATGTGGTCAGTAGAATATTGTAGCAGCTGCTGTCTCTCACATGTTGAGATCTAATTTATCTCAGATTAGAACTGACCCAGGACTCATTGTGTGTTCACTCTACCAAAGGAAGGAGGTCACATGTGTCCCAGACCACCTCCACATGTGGACTGACACCAGATCAGTGTTCACACCTGGACCTGTCTAACCTGGACTCTAGAGACCAGATCAGTCTTCACACCTGGACCTGTCTAACCTGGACTCTAGAGACCAGATCAGTGTTCACACCTGGACCTGTCTAACCTGGACTCTAGAGACCAGATCAGTGTTCAGACCTGGACCTGTCTAACCTGGACTCTAGAGACCAGATCAGTGTTCACACCTGGACCTGTCTAACCTGGACTCTAGAGACCAGATCAGTGTTCAGACCTGGACCTGTCTAACCTGGACTCTAGAGACCAGATCAGTGTTCACACCTGGACCTGTCTAACCTGGACTCTAGAGACCAGATCAGTGTTCACACCTGGACCTGTTTGACCTGGCCGTTTGTGACCTGATTGACCAGGGCAGATGTTAATGTCAGGTCTGAACAAGGCCACAAAGATCTGAATGTTAAATTAATTCATTAACACCAATGAATGAATGAATCCTCTGCTTTTCACTTCGGTGCCTTTTCATTTCCGCGTCTGATTGTTTTAAAGCCTTAAAGCTGCAGTGCCTGTTCAGTTCAGCGTCGTGTCTAAAGGTCTCTGTTCTTATGACGGGACGGCCTCCGTCCTCGAGGATTGGGCATCAATCGCTTCACGCTGGTGCCTTTTAGAAAGACCACAATATTTTTTTAAAGGTGTTGGAGCAGAAGCTGTTTGTGTCGGTGCATTTCATTCTTCAACCTGTTCCCTTAAAAAGTAGTTAAAAAAATACATCTTGGCGAATCTTTTCCAAATTGTCCATAACGATGTATTAGATCATCATTCAAAGTCTTAAAAGTGAAGCAGATGCAGCAGAATCTAAAAAGGAAAAAGTGAAGGTTGGGGTGGATGGAGGGTTTATAAGATGAGTCTCTCACCAGAGACACGGCTGATAAAGAGTCTAAACAGTGAATGAACAGAAAACAACAGAAACTGTAAGAAGCTAATGTAAAGACACACATTCTACGCAGACGATGCTCAACTTTAAATCAACCCTGGGTCGTTTTATGTCGTCACTGCTATAAATAATTGATCAAAAATCAAGATGTGACAACGTTTAAGTTTTAAATAATGTCTTTTAAGCAAACCAAGTTCAGGATTTGTTTTAAATCATTTTATTAAACATTTTATTATCATGTTTATTTCTTTCTCAGATGAATACTGGATTATAATCTGTCTTTGCTTTAGTTCTGCTGGTGAAAGGCTCTCACAGTTTCCCTATGAAGGTCTTTAATTCAATTTCCAGTTGTGCACAGACTCCATCATCATATTTGCCAAATACATGTTAATTACCGTGATGTAATCAGGCCACAGCCTTTGTGTATAGATGTTGTTTCTGTCTCTAGAAAACACAGGATTTAAGGGAATCTTCTCTCTGTCCCACTTTTATTTTATCTGAATGTGAAAGTCTTTTTATTTTGTTTTTCCTGTCGTTCAGAAGTCGTTCTTGTTCCAGTGTCTGATGCTGCGCCGCTTCTGATAAATAAATAACTAAATAAAGTTTATTCAGTACCTACACCCCCTGTTGCTGCTGTGGTTGAAATGAAAGTATCAGCGTTTAGTTTAGGAAACGTTCGTCCAGATGAGAGGATGGAGACGGATGGACGACAGAAACATGAATGAACTTTATCTGAGAGGATGAACAATGAGTGTAATGTATGACCACAGGCCCCTACAGACCAGACCAGGGCCCCCTGTCTACAGTCAGACCAGACCAGGGCCCCCTGTCTACAGTCAGACCAGACCAGGGCCCCACCTACAGTCAGACCAGTCCAGGGCCCCACCTACAGTCAGACCAGACCAGGGCCCCACCTACAGTCAGACCAGACCAGGGCCCCCTGTCTACAGTCAGACCAGACCAGGGCCCCCTGTCTACAGTCAGACCAGACCAGGGCCCCCTGTCTACAGTCAGACCAGACCAGGGCCCCACCTACAGTCAGACCAGTCCAGGGCCCCACCTACAGTCAGACCAGACCAGGGCCCCCTGTCTACAGTCAGACCAGACCAGGGCCCCACCTACAGTCAGACCAGTCCAGGGCCCCACCTACAGTCAGACCAGACCAGGGCCCCCTGTCTACAGTCAGACCAGACCAGGGCCCCCTGTCTACAGTCAGACCAGACCAGGGCCCCCTGTCTACAGTCAGACCAGACCAGGGCCCCACCTACAGTCAGACCAGTCCAGGGCCCCACCTACAGTCAGACCAGACCAGGGCCCCCTGTCTACAGTCAGACCAGACCAGGGCCCCACCTACAGTCAGACCAGACCAGGGCCCCATGTCTACAGTCAGACCAGACCAGGGCCCCATGTCTACAGTCAGACCAGTCCAGGGCCCCACCTACAGTCAGACCAGTCCAGGGCCCCATGTCTACAGTCAGACCAGTCCAGGGCCCCATGTCTACAGTCAGACCAGTCCAGGGCCCCCTGTCTACAGTCAGACCAGTCCAGGGCCCCTGACCCAGGCTCATTTTAATGTAGCTCATCCTTCCAGCTTCTTCCCGTCTCTTCCTTATGTAACGTCCTGTTTCCTCTGTGAGCTGCTTACGTTGGCAGAGACAGCCATGGATGTGTGATGCTAATTAAGATTCAGACGGCAAACACAAACTCTTCACGTTCTGTTTTTACAGGAGTGGTTTTCACTTTTTGTTCCTTCTTGACAAATAATCAGAGATGAATTCTCTTTCATGGTTCTGTTTTAATGTGTCTCTGAGGACGGTTTGACTCTCAGCTCGTGACTTTAAATGTGATTTAAAGCAGCGTGGTCACATCTATTCACACCTACAACGTATGTGAAACGTCTTCAAGGTGATTTATTAAAATCTGTTTGTGGATTATTTCCAAGCTTAGATTTATTTTAGTTTTTATTTATGTTGTCTCACTGATGGATCTTACCTTAGTTCAGGCTGCTCCTCATCTCATCTCATGTCTATCTCATGTTGTCTCATTCTATTTTATCTCACCTGACTTCACCTCATTTCATCTCTTTTAATCTTATCTAATCTCATCTAATCTGATTTCTACATCTCATCTCATAACATTGTTGTTTCCCACATGTCGAGTGTTAAAACCAGTTCAGACTGTGTTTGAGGGTAAAGGTTACACTTATGTTAGAACACTTTATGTTCAGTGTGAGAACCCGGGCATAAATTATGTTAATGAGATGTCCAAGCAGAGACAGGGGTGTGTTGGTTTGAACTTTGACCCCTGCAGGTTACTGCTGCTGTCAGATGAGTCGAGCTGTTCATGCTGTAAATCCATTTCAATGGCTTCAAAGTTCACCCACACACACACACACACACACACACACACACACACACACACACACACACACACACACACACACACATCACATGAGAGTTCATTAACAGTAACGCTGGGTGCAGGCATCAGTTCCACAGACGCTCAGTGCTGCTTGGATCTGAAGGTGATTGTGATCTGTCTGAAAATAACGCAGACACCGGGACCGGACGAGACTGACAGGTGAGGAGATGTTTCCTCTCTGGGTTTGTTTGTTCTTCCTACCTTCTCCTGCAGGATTTATGATGTGACCGTGTTTCCTGTGAACGTCGTGAAGTTGAAGCTATTGCGTGGAGACACGACGTATGTTGGTCTATTTAAGTGTTGATTAAAGTCTGAAGAAAAAAAGTGACAGCCGGTTAAATTAGCTTAGCATGAAGACCAGAGCTAGGTGGAAACAGCTAGCCTAGCTCAGTTCAAAGGCCGTGCAGGAAAGTCTTTTTATTTTTATAATCTAAAGCCACTTTAAACGTCTGCTGTACGTTAAAGAGTGAAACATTATTAGCTTCAGAGCGTCCAGATTAGCTTCAGCTCTAATCTGAGTCTTTGTCTCATAAATCAATCAGATCTTATCATGTGAGAGTCTTTCTAGCTTGACTTAAAATCTGGGTCATGTCTCCAAGTCACCAAGCAGCTGTTGATGGTTCTGATCCAGTGGTAGGTAGAGATCCATTAGAGACAGCAGCTGGTAACGTGACCCCACAACTTAATAAAAACAAGGAAACACAAAGCTCAGGTATTTTTACAGCAGGCTGTATTTGAGTCATAATGGCTCCTATCAGCTGACAGTGCACGTTCACCACTCACTCAGGTGAAAGGCGGAAATGAATGGATGAATGGATGAATAGACTGACGGACGATCATCCACTCTCCTTTGTTCTCTGATCATCTTAAGCATTTTGTGAAACCTGCTGTGTCTCTGCAGCCGGGCAGGATGGACCCCGACGAAGATGGCGAGGGCCGAGTCCGGGAGCTGCAGGAGCAGAGGATGGCGGTCCAGAAGAAAACCTTCACCAAGTGGATGAACAGCGTCTTCTCCAAGAACGGGGTGAGACAGAAACAAGAAGAAGAGATGATCTGTGGTTTAATATCCTAGGAGCTCTTACGTCACCGCTCCTGACGCCGTAGGATTCAGTCAAAAGCTCCTGAAACCAAATCTAAATTATTCATTTATGTTCACGTGATTAAAACGTTGGTAATGAGGAGCATGGGCCGCATGGACGGGCCAACAAAACATGCAAACTCAACAGAACGCCGCCTGATTCCTTTTTCAAACTGGCAGTCAGTGCTGGGGGTTTTTCCTTCTTAACTTTAAATGTTCATCACCTCAATCACCTGTTTGTTACTGTAACCATGACAACAGAGCGCCTCTAAACTTAAAGTACGTCATTTGATCTCCATAAACTTTAGCCAAGCTGTTTTTGTGCTTCACCCTGAGCAAACATTTACAATACTGTCACATCATTTAAGATTTATCATGATCTCTACACTTCAGATCATAATTTAGAATAGTTTTTACCTCATAATCTGGATTTTCCGTCCCTTCTCAGAATTTTGGATATTTGATGAATGAGTATCTGAGACGTCTGCTCCACCCACATAATCAATACTTCTCTTAAAAAGCCTGTTCTGTTCAGTTTAAAACTTGTCATCTGCCCCCTGGTGGATTTATCCATGCTCTGCAGTCACTAGCTTTTGGCAGCCATTTCCAAAATGGCTGCCCTCACAGACTATCCATTTATTTGCAGGAAAGTCTTTGCTCATGTTGAAAAGCTTAGTGTAAGAATAATTTATCTTGTTACTGATATTACAGTATAAATATTTAGTTTACTGAAGCAACCTAAACTTATTTCACTTCCATAACTATACATTATGTTGAGGTAACGTTTCCAGTTTCTGATGATCTACATTATTATCAGTAAATATTAGACGTATTATAGTTCTGTTGCTGCGCCTGTTCAGTCCAGTGCTGCTGTGTTGCCACGTCTGTTGTTGAGTTTGTCTGCAGACACAGGCAACTTTGTTGGGGTTATTGTTACCGTAACCAGCATTAATCCAGACAGACACAGTCAGAGAGAAGCTGTGGAGCTTTTAGCAGACTCTTTCCTGGGTTCTGGGAAACGCCTGACATGGTTTTGTTTTGCAGTCATGTCAGTGTTACTACTTCAGTCATCTGTTATCTCTGCGAGCTCGTTCCTGACTCATGAGCAGCTATTAACTGCAGTCTATCAGCGGGGAACACATTGCTATCAGCAGTCATGACCACTGACACATTTGTTACTCTCCTCCTGTTGTAGCAGTAATATGATTTCATGTGTTTTTCTCTGATAACTCGATGCCAGCTGTTGGCTGAACACTTGAGTTCTGCTGCTGATCTTCATTCCCAGCATTCCTCTGGGATTTCTCCAGCAAGGAGAGAAAAATGCTGCCCCCACACATGTTTGGAGATTTTCCTGAAGGCTCCCTTGAGGTTCACTTTACTCTATTTCTGTCTTTATCATTTGAATAATCACAAAAAGATCAATGATAGGTTCTCCATCCACTGATCTTGGACCAATCAAGTAAATTCTGTAGTATTGACAAGGGCATCTTAAACAAATAAATTAGCATATTAAAAGAAGAGATGTACAAAATATTAGTATAACTCGTGACATTAAAATATCCTTCTATTATCATTATTATTATTATTATTATTATTATTAGTAGTAGTAGTAGTAGTAGTAGTAGTAGTAGTAGCAGCAGTACCAGGAGTAGTAGGTAGAAGTTGTAATAGTATTGTGTTGTTGTAATACATCATTCGACCACTAGCGGCAGCGCTGAGCGCGTCGCTGCTGCGCATAATTTCAATGAGGAAGACGTCCAGCGCCATATTGGATTTCAAAAGTAATTTCATTTGGCGGTTAAATGAGGCTTAGTCGGGCCGTTGGCCGTTTTCTATGCTATGGCCTCACCACCTGTCATTTCCTTTTCCCACCTTGTGGGTCGAGTCAAATGCCATCTTCCCTCCGGTGAGTCGGAATATCTTTAACGTTTAATGAGATTTCTGAACGCACCAGTGACTCAAATCCTTTTTGTTTCGTTGTTTCGTTACTTATTGTTTTGAAGGTTGTAGCTATCGCCCAAGCTAAGCTAGCCCGTAACCGAGCTAACATGCTAACCAAGCAAAAGCATAATCTACATATGATATATGAGTTAAAATATAAAATAGTCAAATGCGTAAATAACTACAAATAAACAATAAAATTAAAATAATCTCCCATGCAGTAAACACTTTGATTGAGAACATAATAGTTTTAGTCATGATCTCTGTTTGAATAGATTTGGTATTAGCTATGATTTTTTTGTCAGTTATGTCATTTTATTTATGGTGTGATGACTTCTGCTTTGGAAAATGATTTCTAAGGCAACAAGAAATCTATGGGAGCTGTTCCTAGTTCATAAACTCTTTATTTCTCCCTTAACTATACATTTATGTAATAAACAGAACTTCCCTCCCTAATTTCAGCGCTGAAACATTTGCAGCTGTTATCACATACAGTAAACAGTTTGTGAAGTGAAACACATTTACAGATATCATTTATTTGCTCGAAAATAGAAAAATGAAATCCTAATACTATAATCTGTTAAGGTTGACTAAGCCGGTGTTATTTGTAGGAATGTCTTCACTAATTGAGTTCCTTGCCCCTGACCTCCAGATAACCAGGATATCCTAACCCAACATTATGTAACTCATGTAAGAGGGAAAGCAGCACTTTACTTTAAGGAGGATCGAAGTTGCAGTGAACTTCCTGCGAGTCTTTAAGCTGTGCTTTAAATCATGTTTGCCGTCACCGTTATTTACATTATTATTGACATGTTTGCCTTCCTGCTGTGCTGTTATGTATGAGTGGGTGTTTCATGTGTTCTTCTCTGTCCTGGACTAGCCTGTCATATCCAGACTCAGTTCTTATCAGAATCAAAATCTGGTAACATCTGGATTTTAACTGATTTGTTCTGGTGCATTTTATGATTGAAAATGATAAAATGTCTTCTCACTCCTTACGTCACATCTAATAATGATAGCCATTCAGCTCAAAACACAGAAGCAGACCATAAAACACAAAAGGACTTCATTTCAGGGAGTGGAGATGGATATAAAAGAGAGGTAAAACGTTTTTTAAGTATGGCATAAAATATATTATTACAGAATGAAACGGATCTGAAGGAGTGCTAGAGCCATAAAAGATAATATCTAAAAGAACAACATGAAACCTTTGGAGTGGATGCTGTAAAAAGCATATAAAGAATGATACCCTGATCTAACGCTGAAGTTTAAACAGTTATCATGTGTTGTATTGTAGAACTCTCTGTTTATTAATTTATTCTTTTCCCACAGCAAGTTTTGACGCTTGCCAAATACCATTTGAACAGAAGAAGAGTTATTGACACTACAAGGAAGTAGTTTTGATTTATATCAGAACTGAAATAACTACCCAAGATTTGACCGAGCCCCGATACCGTTCATTTTAAAAATGTCTGGATGGACCCTGATGCCGACTGGGACATCCCTAGTTCTAAGTTTCTGTCCCACGAACTTGAGTCTTATCTCTTTAAGCTGGAGGAAAAGACGCTTTCATTAAACTGTCTCCTGCAGGAGAGCGTGGACCTGACAGACGTCTACACGGAGCTGAAGACTGGTGTCGTCCTCATCCGTTTGCTGGAGCTCATCTCCAGAGAGACACTGCCGACGCCCAGCCGCCGCAAACTCAGAGTCCACTGTCTGGAGAACAACAGCATCGCCATCGGCTTCCTCAAGAGCAAGGTGACTCACCTGAGCTACTGTCTCATTCATCCACCTCCTGTCTTTATGGTTGTAAAATTGCACCTGAACTAGTCCTCTAGTTTACACTCACTGTCTTCTCTGTCAGATTCGGGTTGATCTGATTGGTCCAGAGAATGTGGTGGACGGGGACCGTACGCTGATCCTGGGTCTGCTGTGGATCATCATCCTCAGGTTTCAGATTGGATCGATCAACTTGGATGAGGTAGGAACCTGAACTCAGCTGAGTTTGTTTATCTGGATCCAGCAACTCCTCTCATCGTCCTCCTCCCTCTTCTGTCTCTCCTCAGCCGGGGGGAGGCAGCGCTCACCGCTCAGTCAGGGAGGCTCTGCTGATCTGGTGTCAGAGGAAGACGGCCGGCTACAATGGCGTCAACGTTCAAGACTTCTCTTCCAGCTGGAGGGACGGACTCGCCTTCAACGCCCTCATCCATGCCCACAGGTAACATGCACACCTTTCTTCTTCTGTCTTTGTGAGGACGCATTATAAATGTCCTCACTTTAATCATCAGAAGTTCAAACTGGTCCCCACAGAACATAGACTGTGCCTCTATGACATATACTGCATCCAGCCACCAGGGGGAGCTTTGGCTTTGGCTTCACTTTAGAGGAGCTGTCATGGTGTCCACTTTTTGGTCTGGAGAGAACATGCACATGTAGACACAACATCTCTCTCTCTCTCTCTCTCTCTCTCTCTCCATCCCAGGCCTGACCTCTTTGACTACCGCCGCTTCCATGCCGACAACCCCCGGCGTAACCTGGAGCACGCCTTCACTCTGGCGGAGCGGGAGTTCAGCATCATGCAGCTGCTGGAGGTGGACGACATCATGGTCCCCCATCCGGACGAGAAGTCCATCATGACCTACGTGTCCCTGTACTACCACTACTTCTCTAAGATGAAGCAGGGACAGACCATCCAGAAGAGACTCGCCAAGGTCACAACCATTTACTTCATAGTTTCTTAGTTTAGAAAGAAATAATCAGTAATGTCATTTATAAAGAAATATACAGTTAAACACAGTTAAGCCTATATTTCATAGTGTTTCCCATGGCTAGCATTTTCTTTATCTCAGTTTTACTAAAGGATGATAATCTAAAGTCCATGCTTTTATTGTTTAATTGTGGAAATGCTTCTTTTACTTTCAAACTATAAACATTTGGAGACGCTGCATATCCAGGAAATTCATTTCCTTTATCACTGACACTGTACTTTTTTTTAGTAAAAAGCTCAAATTAATTTATTGGACTGTAATTGAGTTACTAGTCTGTTTTTAGACTATGTTTACAAGGATTTATTGCATTTAAAAATGAATAACCTAATTTATAATATGACTTTACTGGTGTACAGGAATTACAAACTACGATTACAGTTGTATTAATTTAACTTTATAAACATCAGGATATGAATGGAGTCACTTTCCATCTTTCCCTGTGATCTCACTACCCCAGCATTTATATTTATGTTCACGTTTACAAAGCTAGTTGTTCTCTAAATGTCCAGAACATGTCTAAAAAAGCTTAAAGCTTCTAAGTAAGGGAGTAAAGAAAGTTGCAGACAAGACACACAGTGTAAAGTGTAGAAGTCAGTGTTTATCTTACAGATCATTAACGCACTTATCAGACTTTTCACATTGAACTGTTAACTCACGGCTCATTAAAGCAGAGAAGCAGTGGATTAAAATACAAGGGTCACACATGTCCACAGTGTTTATGTTCACACCTGCTCTGTCCTCTGCAGGCTGCTCTCTGCAACAGCAGCATTAATCCTGCAGCCTGTGAATTACTGCTGGATTAGATTCAAGGCAGACAGGAAGGCACCTGCTGGTAGAGCTACAGCACATAGAAGTGACACAACGCTGTTCACTGCAGAGCTCTGACGTTGTGCCAGATATCTTTACGCTCTGTTTTACGTATAAAGTTATAATTTGTTCTCCACAGATTGTGGGTTTGTTGATGGAGCTGGATAAAATGAAGGTCCAGTATGAGAGGATGGTGACAGATCTGCTGCGCTGGATCGAATCCAAGGTAATGAGCTGATCTGTTTGTGCATTAAATATGTTCAGGTTAGAGATCAGCTGGTTGATTAATGTCTGACTGTTTGACTGAAGGTGAAGCAGCTGAATGACAGAAGATTTCCAAACTCTGTGAGAGAGATGCAGACGCTGATGATTTCATTCAAGACCTACAGGACTGTGGAGAAACCTCCTAAATACCAGGTCATACAGTTTACTTCCTTCCCCCTTCTTCACTGAGTTTGTTAGATAGATAGGTTTTATTTGTCACATGCACAGTGAAATGTATTTATGTATAAATGTTTGTTCTTTCCATCCTTCCAATCCAAGCCAATCTACTTTATTTATACAGCATAATTTAAACAAACACAAGATTTCCAAAGTGCTTTACAATATGAAATGTAATAAAACACAATAAATAAATAACACAACAGACACAATAAAAGATTTAGCAGTAAAAATATGCTTGTATACACATAAAATAAAATAAAATTGCATAAAATCAACTCTCTACATGGTGTTAAAAGCCAAAGAAAAGAGGGTTTTAAGAAGGGTTTTAAAATGAGACAGCGAGGAGGCCTGCCTAACGTGCAGCGGCAATTTGTTCCGAAGTTTTGGCGCTCGATCTCCTCTGAGCTTAAGCCTAGCTTTAGGCACCGTCAGGAGCAGCTAGTCAGCTGACCTGAGAGATCGGTTAGGGGTGTAGGGGTGCAGCAGCTCAGAGAGGTAAGAAGGGGCAAGGCCATTCAAGGCTTTAAAAGCAAATAAAAGGATTTTAAAATGGATCCTAAAATGTACAGGCAGCCGGTGGGTGAAATGTGCTCATAGTTGTGTGAGCAAGTTAAAAGACGTGCAGCAGCGTTTTGTTCCGGCTGAAGACGACTGATCGAGGACCCACTAATGACCTAATAACGGTGGAGCTCAAAGACAAACTGAGCTCAGATCTCAGATGCTGGTTGGACACATGTTTTAATTAATGCCATTGTTTTATTTTTTCAGGAGCGTGGTGCGATCGAAGCTCATCTGTTCAGTCTGAAGACTCAGCTGGCAGCCAACAACCAGAGAGCTTACAATCCTCCAGAAGGTCCAGAACACATCTAATCTGTCACAACACATTACAACAGTATTCACTTCTCTGTACCAAAGCACAAAAACAATAAGTCATCTCTACACAGATATCAGGGTTTTTAAATCTTGTGTGTTTGTGAAGGTAAAACTCTGAGCGACATCGAGAGAAGTTGGGTTTTACTGGAGGGAGCTGAAAACGAGAGAGAGCGAGCGCTGCAGGAGGCGCTGCGGCGTCTGGAGAACCTGGAGCAGCTCGCCCAGAAGTTTGGCCGCAAGGTAAACACATCTGTTCTTCTTCTAGCTCTGGAGACCATGAAGATTAATAATGTATTAATGAAGAGGTGATGGAGAACAACATGAGTCAGAACAGGATCCTGTCTGTGGTTAGACTCCTCTGCTCCCTCTACTGGCCGTGTAGTGACACTACATGTGGTGCAATGTCACGTTGAAATAAAGTAGTATAAAAATATTTAATAATAAGTTTACTATTTTACATACAGTTAATGACATGATTTCCATAGTTAACACAAATCAATCACACTTAAAATCTGTTGTAATCTGTATCTGTCCTCTTATCTTGTCTCTTGTCCAACTTGACCTAAAACCATCACCTTTGTCCTCTCAGGCCACTCTGAGGGAGAGCTACCTGGAGGACACACTGCGTCTCATCCGGAGGCAGGACATCCGAGGCCTGTCCACGCTGGAGGAGGCTCAGGCGTCCGGCCGGCGTCTCGAGGCCCTGGCCACTGACGCTCAGGCCAGAGAGCCGCGCTTCACAGCTCTACGAGACATGGCCTTGACTATCGAGAGAGGAAACTACCACAGCAAGCAGCAGATCACGAGGAGGTGAGAGACAGATGAGGCAGGAAGCTCATCTCTATGAACTGATACCAGATACTTATACACGTGTGTGTCGTGTGTTTTTGAGGGAGGAGAGCATCAGGAATCGATGGAAGGACCTGCTGCAGCAGCTCCAAGAGCAGAGGGGGCTTCTGGGAAATGTAGTGGAAACCCTCAGCATTCTTCGAGACATCGACCTCGTCTCCCAGGAACTAAAGGAACTACAGGTGAGTTCATGCAGGAAGCAGGAGTTTAACTTTTAAATTGTCGGCCACGTCTGTAATAATAAAAATCATCAAATCACTGATTGTCCTCCGTCCTTCGTCTCCGTCTTTAGTCCCAGGCCAGCTCCTCTGAGACGGGGAACCAGCTGGCTGAGGTGGAGTCTCTCCTTCAGAAACAGGACCTCCTGGAAGCTCAGATCTCTGCTCACGGTGAAACCATCACTGTCATCAGCAGCTCAGCTCTGAAGGTGTCCACATGTCCACTGTCTCTCTGCTTGTGTCCCGCTAGTTTACTGTTATTTGTCTTCACGTGTCTGTGTGTCCTCATGTCTCTGTCCCTCAGGGAAATGTTAAAGACAGTCAGCAGATTCAGAGCAGAGTGAGAGCTCTCCACACTCAGTATAAATCTCTGGCGTCTCTCAGCGAAAACAGGTTCCCTCAAAGATCTTTTATTAGACGACAGATGATTCACATTTGAGCGTCCTCCTCCACCTTATTACTCCTTTAACAATACCTCCCTCCTCCTCTCCTCCTCCTCTCCTCCCCTTCCTCTCCCGTGACAGGAGGAGGCGTCTGGAGGCTCAGCTCCGGTTGTTTGAGTTCTTCCATGACAGTGAGGAGTTGGAGGCGTGGCTGTATGAGCGCCTTCTGAGGCTGCAGACGACCGGACTGGGACGAGACCTGAACCACATCCACCTGGCCCAGCACAAGCACAAGGTGAGTCACAAAGTCCTTTAGGAAGCTGAACACGTTTATCTGGCTCTGGTTTACTAATGACCTGTCTGTCAGGCGCTGGAGGCGGAGCTCCAGGCCCAGGAGTCTCTGTACCAGGGCGTCCTGGGCCGAGGTCAGGATCTGCTCTCCAAGCAGAGCCAGGACCAGCAGAAGGCCGTCCAGAAGTGGATCAGGACCCTGAAGAAGCAGTGGAGTCACCTGACGGACGAGGCCACGGCACGACGCAACCGTCTGCAGGCCGCCGTCACCATCAAACAGGTGGAGGAAGAAGAAAACGTAGTTCTGTTGGTGCCAGTGGAAAACATTCAGCACAGATTTAATCATCATTTAATACTTATTTAGTCAAATAACAAAGAGTTATTACGTCAGGTTTATTTTATAGTAGTTGGAGAGATTTCTGTTTTTCTTCTACACCCTCCTTCTGCTTTTTCTCCTCCTGCTCTCTGCCTCCTCTCTTCTATGCTAACGTCTGTCCTCCTCATCCTCCTGTTTCTCTCCACTTTCTCTTTCTCTTCACCTCCTCATCCTCCTTTTCCTCCTCTTCCCCTCTCTTTCCTCCTCCCTCTCACTCTCCTCCTCTTCCTCCATCTCCTCTTCCTCCATCTCCTCTTCCTCTCCTATTCCTCCCCCCTTTTCTTTCTCTTCCAGGTTAAGTTTTATTAGTAAGTTTGGTTTTATTTTGTCATGTGGGAGCGATTTAGGTTTCATCAACCATTATGAATTCATTTTAGGGTGGTTTCATTAGTTTAAGACTTGTTCTACCTCTTCCTCTTCTTCTTCTCTGACCAGTACTTTGCAGACGTGGCAGAGGCCATCTCCTGGCTGGACGACAGGAAGCCGCTGCTGACCAGCAAGGATCATGGGAAGGATGATTCGAGCACGGGGATGCTGCTGCAGCGCCACCTGCGCATGCAGAAGGAGTTGGCGGCCTACGGCGTGGAGATGAAGAGGCTGTCGGAGCAGGCGAAGAGTGCGGCGCAGCTGACGTCTCTGACCGTGAGTTTAGAGGCGCCGTCATCAGAGAGTTATAAACCCAAAAAACAACTGTCCAAGTGTATTTGTTACTCATTTAACTATTTAAGTCAAAAATAAGATCTTCCTGTAGTTAAAGTCATGTTTGTTCTCTCTGTGTAGTCGGACCTTCAGCAAAGTAAGATGATCCAATACAGCGACTCCTCCGGGACGAGGAGGGGCCACCACCTGGTGTCAGAGGTCGGAAGAACGCTCCTCAGAGAGAAGAGACCAAGGCCAAGGTCCGCTTCAAATACTCCAGAGGTACTAGAGCTAATCAGTGGAGCTGACAGGAAGTAAGAGAAGAGATGCAGCCTAGAAAAGAAGATTAACAGATGCATTCGTCCTCATCATTTTTCCAGGTCAGTTTCTGTGGGATCGTAACGAGATGGTGACCATCGTTGGATCTGAAGATGAAGACCGAGTTATTGCCAGAGACAGTCGAGGAAACCAGCAGCTCATCCCCAAAACCTACCTGACCCTGATACCTGCCGCTGAACGACCAGTAATCTATAACTTTTCAATCGGGTCAATAATTAAAAACCTTTAAATTAGTCACAATCTGATAACTGGTGGGATTCTTCAAGGCTCAGCTGTTTAATGCTGAGAAGAGCTTTATAAATGAACTGATCAGTCCTCTGCCTGAAGGACTGAACATTAAAATTAGTTATTTTTTAAATTTCTAAAGTTTCTGATGCTCTTGTTTATTTACACTGAACTTCACAGCCTTGTCACAATTCATTTTAAATATCCAATAACGTCATTTCTTCTTCTTCAGGCTCCTCCTCCTTCACCCGTCTCTACCAATGGTGTGCCAGAAAGCCCAACCAGGAAGTTGAGCCGTAGAAGACGCTCGATGCGTCGCGGCACCGGTGAGATCCAAATGTCATCTCTGCCGGACCCACAGTACCAGAGAGACACCGTGGAGAGCACTCAGGCCAGCCTGGACCAGGACTACAACTTCCTGTGCAGCCTGGTGAAGGTGAGAGAGAAGCAGCATGGGAAACGTAGTCCACCACTGCTGTAATACTGTCAAGTTCGTTTTAAGACCAGAGATGCATGTTTAGAGCAGCTCTTCATCAGACGTTTTGACTTTTGTTTCCAGTCTAAGACGCGGAGTCTGGAGGAGATGCTGCGTCTGCATCGATTCTACAACAGCTGCCAGGAGTTTGAGTCGTGGATGGGGGATAAGGAGAACATCCTGAACACCTTCAGCACCGACGGCGACAATATGGGAGTAGTTCAGGCCAAATATGAGGTACAGATGAGAGATGTCCTCATCAAGGGTTTTGCCCCTAATCTGATCTTAAACGTCCTAGAGTTGGTCTCCTGTGTCTTCCTAAAGTCTGTCCTTGTCTTCTCCTAGAGTGGACTGGATTCAGTCCAGTAAATCTTCCAGTCAAAGTTAATGTAGTGTGGAGAGGGTAGCTGGTACCTTGTGTTCTCTCCTCCAGTTCTGCTCATCTTCTTTTAAACGCAGCGTTCAGTGCTTGTTGTTGTTGTTTGGGTACCACCTTTGATTTGTTGCCACTAAAACAAGAGAAGAATAAGTTTTGACGCTATAAAGATGTGGTTTGGTTTATGTCAGACCTAACTTAATAACTACAAAACACCAGCCCCATATCAATGCCTGGGCCGCCCCCAAATACTGACTGGGACATCTCTGGTGCAGACCTGTCTTTCTTTAGTTTTACCAGTAAATGCACTGGTCACAGTGTCTGATGTTCTGGTCTCAGGTTTTATTTCTGAAATTATAATTGATTTGAACATAGAAGCATTTTTAAATATTTGTTTAGCTGTTTGTAAGTTGTTTGCTCATAAAGTAAAATATATGAATCTTTTTGCCTGTGTTCACCTTGAATTCCTATTTCAGAACTTCCTGACTGAGTTGGCGAGTGGGCGGGGTCAGTTGGATGACATCATCAAAATGGCAGAGGAGCTGGTGAAGAATCAGCACAGTCAACAGAAAGAGATCAAGGCCAGACAGAGGAGCGTTTCCAACAGGTGTGAACAAAGCACCAACAGTCCAGATTTATGTGCTCGTGGTAAACGTGCGACGATGATAACGCTTCCTCGTGTCCTCCAGGTGGGATCGGATCCAGAAGCTGAAGGACGAAAAGGGCCACGAGCTGTTGAGTACGGCGGACGTGAAGTCCTTCCTGCAGAGCTGTGAGGAAGCTAAAGCTCAGCTGCAGGGTCAGATGTCCCGGCTGGACAGGTTGACGTGGGCTGCAGCTCCCTCACCCTGCAGACCGGAGAGAAGACCCAGGCTCAGGCCCTCAGAGGACATCCAGGACTCTTGAGGAAAGATCGCCTACCTGAAGAGTGTCGCCAAGATGTAACGGGTCTGATCTAGGCAAACAATCAGAGCCATTTAAAACGAATTCATCTGACGACTGTTCTGTCCATCACGCCATAAAGCCCCGCCCCCAAACAACTGATTGGCTATTGAGGGGAATGGGCCAGTATTACGTGTCTGTGAGTTAATACATTTTACTAAAGTACGCCATGATGTCATTTCCTTTCTCACAGGAAGCAGGACTGCAGTCCAGCTGAGAGCGCAGCCATCATGGAGGAGGTTCGGGGTTTAGAGGCTCTGCTGGAGCAGGTGAGGTTTCATTTCATCATTGGGACGTCCTGTTAAACGTTTAATCCTCCATCTCAGGAGGGTGCAGTATTGGATTAATAATCCAGATCTTTCCCTCTCTAGAGGTTTGATTATGAATCATTCATTATGAAGTTAAAGGTATTAATTTCTGTAATACCTGTTGCTCAGGTGAAACGTCAGGCTGCAGACAGACAGCACCACCTGGACGAGGCCCGTCGGCTGCAGACCTTCCAGCAGCAGGCCAAGGAGCTGCAGGGCTGGACGGGTTCGGTCCAGGAGCGTCTCCTGCAGGAGGAGACGGCCAGCGATGTGGCCTCGGCCATGTCCCTGCTGGAGCAACATGAGGAGCTCCGGCTGGAGATGG
>SRSE01000695.1:0-10695 GCA_005024645.1 Planiliza haematocheilus | reverse complement strand
AGTCAGACAGATTGAAGACGACAGGAGTGGTCCACCAACAAAGATCACTCCATGATAGTCTGAGAGGAACCAGAGGAACCCAGGGGAACTTCTAAGCAGCTAAAGGCCTCTCTCTCATTGGCTGATGGTAATGTTGATGAATCCACTGAACAACCATGGTGTGATGGACAAAGACACTGCTCTCCAAGAAGAACATTTCTAAACATCATGTGGACAAGACAGAAGACTACTGGGACAATGTTTAGTGGACAGATGAGACCAAAGTAGAATAGTTTGGTTTAAATGAGATGAAGCATCAGAACCTCATCCCTCCATCAAACATGGGGGTGAAGCTAATGTCCTGGTTTGGGCCTGTTCTGCTGCATCTGGACCAGGACGCCTTGTCCTCATTGATGGACCAATGAACTCTAAAAGAAAATGTCAGGACATCTGTCCATGAGCTGAATGTGAAGAGAAACTGGGTCATGCAGCAAGACAAGGAGAACCAAGAACACAAGTGGTTCTACAAGAGAACGGTTAAAGAAGAACCAGATGAATGTTTAGGAACGGCCAAGTCAAAGTCCTGACCTTAATCCAAGAGAAATGTTGTTGTTGGACCTGAAGCAGCAGTTGATGTGAGGAAACCCACCAACATCTCACAACTGAAGTGGTTCAAGCTGCTGGAGAACACTGATCAGCTGTTACCAGGAGGAGGACACAGGGAGGACATGATATGTAATATTGGCTCACTTTAGTCTGTTGTTTGGGGTCTCTTTGTCTGAGGTCTCTGATGGTTTGACTCATGTCTATAGAAACCTCAGCAGTCGTATCTGATTATCTGTAGAAGGCAGAAACGTTCTTCTATAATCATGAGACTTGATGTGATAACAAACTTCCTGCTGCGTCGGTTGGTTGTCGTTGAACTAAACCACCTTTATGTCCTTTAACCTGAACGTCCACAGACGTCAGAGGAAAAGATCAACGTTCAGTCCAACAAACGGCGGCCGACGGACGGCTCGACAACATCACACTCACAAGTAGGTCAGTCGGTCGGGATTAAAGGCAGCGGGAGTTTGTTATAGGAGAGAGAGATTCAGTCCAGGATCAGAGACATGAAGTCAAGAGGAAGAAGAAGAAGAAGAATCAGTTAACGATCTTTATCCCTGAGAGGAGTCAAAAAACAAAACATCATCATCATCATCATCAGACTGGACGACATCAACATCTAGAAGATGAAGACTGGACACAGACTGGACATCTATCAGACACTGACACAGCTTCATGGTTTAAACTAAAATCTTCTTTCATTTAATCACGGATCAATTATCAAACTAATGTTTGGTTTGTTTCAAACCAGACTCTTTCTAATATTCTTGGTTTTGAGCGTTTGCTGCTGATGAAACTACACTGGGACCAAGCATCAGCTTCAGGAGCAGGACATCTGCCTTCAAGTCCCAGCATGCATTGCTACATCAAGGATAAACAGCAGCAGATGTGACGTGATGAGCGACTCCCCCAGTAACTGGTTATAGTTGATTATAGAATCAGTCAGCGTTTATATAAAAGTCAGAGAGATAATAAGATAAGATGTTAGAGGAAGATTAGAAATGTGTCTCTAAACTGTCCGACCACATGAGATGATAAATACGATGTTAGACTGAGATTAGAAACGTTCCAGAGAAGAGGATGATATTAAATAATAAAACACTACAGCAGATGTTTCTGGGACTATTTAGAGCAGCGGACTGATCCATGCTGTGTTTCATTGTTGGTTGTAGAAGGTGTTAATATTGTTAAAACTAAGACCTGATGAAGAACTAAGAGAGAAGACTTTATAAAACATGTGTCTCTGTCATGTTGATGTTAGCTTAGCAAAGCTAGCTAGCTGCTATAAGGCTGGTTATGGATGCAGCCTCCATCACAGTAACTAACCTCAAAATGAAATGAAATAAATCTTTAGAAGTGCCTGCATGAACGGGCACATATTTAAAGAGTAGACACGTGGGCACATGCAGTTCCAGGGTTTCACCCACAGGGGGCAGCAGCGTGGACAGTGACCAGGATCAGAGCGAGTGTGAAGCTGTAATATCTGTGACTGAACATTACAACCTGCTGCATCTCTGAGCCTCATTAAATCTAAACACAGAAACATTCTGCTTTATCTTTCATCTAAAGACGACGAATAAAAAGTTACCAGAATAAATGTGGTTATAGTTTGACTGAGTGTGAGTTAACTAATGAACACAGTAACCGCTGATCATGATCAGGCTGCAGAGACGCTCCCTGGCTGCTTCTTCTTCATCTGCTCTTTATTCTGTGCTGTACCTACCGGCTGCAGCGGGGGGCTGCGTCCGTGCATGAGGTGGGGGAGTCGGACTGCTGGGACTGTGCTGCTGCCTCAAGAAAGGGCTGTCCAAACGGCCTGGGGGGGGGGGGGGGGGGTCGACACACAACCAAACACCAAGGACACACAAAGAACAAGAAGCCACGTGACCACCACAGAGATGACACACAGAAACAGAGAGGGGACGGAGACAGGGTGGGAAACCCATGAAGAAGAAGAGGAGGAGGAGACGTGAAGACGTGAAAGAAAACAAAGTATGAGGAGAAGAGATGAAAGAAGAGAAGAGGAAAAATAAAGACAGAGAAGAGAGAGAAGTTAGTGTGGTTTCAAACTCTGCAGACACATGCAGTTAGAGATGAGAAGCAGACGGTGACTCTGAAACAGGAACTCATCAAACCACTTTAACGTCCACGTCTAACCATCAGAGGAGCAGGTAACCATGGCAACCTCCACTAGTCAACATCAGGGGGGGACAGAAACATGGAGGTGGTCTTCTAAGACATCTCCTGTTTTATCTCCTGCATCTTTCCTCCTACTCTTCATCATTCATTCATCTCCTGTAACCTCATGGGGTCTGATGGAGTCTACCCCAGCTGTGACTGGTCTAGAGGGGGGTCCACCCTGGACAGGTCTCGAGTCTGTCCCAGGGCTAACACAGAGAGACAGAATCACCAATGAACCTAAGCAGCATGTCTTTGGACGGTGGGAGGAAGCTGGAGAACCTGGAGAGAACCCACACAGACACAGGGAGAACATGCAGACTACAAACAGAGGGACCAGGAGAACCATCACATGGTGACCTCTTCATATTAATTAGTCTCCATGGAAACGGTCATTAATCAGAGACACTAATGCAGGTTTCTACCCTGAACTGATCTCTGCGTCATGAGACGATGAAATAAAGTGTGAGTGGATCCAGGACCATGACACAAACAGACCAAGAATAAAAAGCATGAGCAGCAGATGAAGAGGATCAGCAGACACAGTCATTGATTAGCCTCCATCAGTCACTGAGTCTAGGTGCAGGTGAGAGCTGAGTTTAAGGTGTTTACCGCTGCGGTGGACGGAGACAGGTGACGTGTCCACGCTGATGGTCATGGCTCTCTCCTTCTGCTTGAAGAACTCTCGAGGGTTTCCTGATCGCTGGGCGATGATGGCCTTAGCCTCCTGCAAACACCAGCCAGCTCATCAGACACAGATCAGACGTATAATAACAGGATGGAGCAGCTCTGACTGATTCTAATCTACAAACTTTATTAACTCTGTCCTACAGGACAACAGGGGCAGCACAGACAGTGATACAGGATTAACTTCATCTACGTCTGCTCCTCCTCTCCACTTATTCACTCACCTCCACCTCAGACTCCTTCTTGTCCAGGTTCAGGTCCTCGAGGCTCGGCTCTGCTGCCTGGTGGAGACACAGATAAAGTCCTGGATGAAGGCTTTGACTCTAACGGAGGCGTCAGTGTGAGCTGTGACCAGCAGGAGGAGACACAGACCACAAACACCAGACGTCCTGTGTCGTCATGGTGATAAGACAGGAGGCTGGCTGACACTTACCATGGTGCTCTGACTCCTCAACCTCTCCTTGGCCTCCTCTTCCTCCTGCATCTTCTTCCTGTCCACACACACACACTGATCAGCTGTTCTTCATGCCTCAGCGTTTACCTCCTCAGGTGTTCTCCTTGCTCACCTGTGCTCCTCGATCTGCTGCTCCCTCTCTCTGTACCTCTTCTCTCGGTTCTCCTGCTCCTTCCTCTCCAGCTCCATTCTCTCCTCCTCGTAGCGCTGCCGCTCCTCTGCCGCCTTCTTCTTCTCCTCCTCCTTCCTCAGCTCCTCCTCACGCTGGAGGACAAACAGAGAGACACTGTAAAGCAGGTGGAGGTGATCTGATCCATCAGAGACAGCAGCTGATTCCTTCTTCTTCTACAGTGTTATAAGATGCAGATTATCCAGATTATCACCTTCTTCTTCTACAGATCAGACTTTATTTCTGTGCATGCTCAGTAAATGTGATGTCTGCGTCTTTATGGAGCAGAGGACGTGGAGGACATGGAGGACGGAGGACGTGGAGGACGGAGGACGTGGAGGACATGGAGGACATGGAGGACGTGGAGGACGTCCTGCAGCTCTCTGTCAGCCTGAGTTTGGTCTGAATGAGCCGACAGCGACGTCTGACTTGCTCTCACACTTCAGCTCCAACCGCTAACTGCTAACGCTAGGTTAGCTTAGCTTCACTCTGTTAATGCTGTGACTGATGCTAAGCTAACCTGCTGCTGCCTGGTTATTCAGTCAGGTGTAGATGTGTGGAATAAATCCATCCTCTCTGCTCCACCTGAACTAAACATCATCAGGAGCCTTCTAAGACATGGACATACTAGTTCAACGACTAGATCCTCCGACTCGAGATTATCTATCCTCCGCTCCTTCTCCAATACTCACAAGAAATCCTCCTCCGCAAGCTTCCTCCTCCTCCTCCTATCTGTCCTCCTCTATCCTCTCCTCCCTCCTTTCTCTCTTCCTCCTCCTTCTCCTCCTCCTCCTCTTCCTCCTTCCCCTCCTCCTCCTCCTCCTCCCTCCTCCTCCTCCTCCTCCTCCTCCTCCTCCTCTCTCTTACCTTGGCCTGCTCCCAGAACTCCTCTCTATTGATTTTCTTCATCTCCACCTCTGCGTTGGTCTTCTCGTAGACCGTCCCCTGCGTCAGAGGACACATGTTTTATGAGACACATCGTCTTAACACTCTCAGGGGTAACTGTGGACATGTGTCTTCGTACCACCTCTCCGTGCTCTTCTTCTCTAGTCTTCAGGCGGCTCAGGACGGGGCTCGCCACCGCCACCGTGCCGTTGGTCAGCCGCTGCCCGATGGCCGACGGGTCGATGTCGTCCAGACTGCTGGCGTTGACGATGACCTCCACCCCCTGGAGAAGACGGAGAGAGACACATGGAGACCTGGAAATAAACCCTGTCCTCTCTGAGTCCTGTCTCTTTAGATGTTTTTATCAGCTGCTGTGTGTCGACTGATAGACGTCCTCTGGAAGGACGGATGCTGCTGGAGGGACGACTAGCTTCAGTCAGAGTCAGTCAGCGTAGCTTCTGTTTCTTCTTCTTATTCATCTCTTAGTCTGTTTGTTGCAGCTTCTGTCCTGGTTTTATTTATTTATTTATTATTTATTTGCTCTCTGTGGCTACACACCTGACCCTAACCAACTCTAACCTGAGGCCACACACAGATGCACTCATGAATAAAGCCCTGTCTCTGCTTTAATCCAGAAACAGGTCTCAGCTGGTCCAGGTGTCCAGGTGTGAATGTGGGTTAATAAGCTCCTCTTTGATCCTC
The DNA here is from genome assembly GCA_005024645.1 of Planiliza haematocheilus. NCBI lineage: Eukaryota > Metazoa > Chordata > Actinopteri > Mugiliformes > Mugilidae > Planiliza > Planiliza haematocheilus. The sequence continues at coordinate 5,035 of SRSE01000695.1, read as the reverse complement.
CTCAGCTTTAAATGTGCAGGAGAAGCTGAGATGTGCTCTGATACGGCGTCGCCTCCTGCAGCCTGGTGGCTCCAGACTCTCACAGTAACATCTGGGTTTCATTATGAGGCCTGAGAAATACTTAGCTCTGCATCCTCCACCCAACACGTCTGGCTCATTTATCTGCATCGCTCAGTTTGATTTGTCCTGTTCCTTCATGTTTACGTCTTTTAAGCTTTGCCTTTTGTGACAGAGTTTGGTTTTAGATGGTTTCTACACATTCAGACAGATTTATTTTAGCCTTTTCTTTCCTGGTTTTGTCTGTTTCTGCACCGTGTGTCCTGCTTTGTCCTGCTTTGTCCTGCTTTGTCCTGCTTTGTCCTGCTTTGGACGTTTCTAGCCTGAGTCTTGTACCAACATCAGCTTCCTCCAGTATTTATTCTACTCTTAGTGTTGATGGCGCTGAAGTGGTCTGACCTGGAAGAAGTCTGCGATGGTGGCGACATGGCTGGCACAGGCGCACTTCCTGGCATCTGGGACGTCCTCTCCGACCTGAAAGAGAGAGACAGACGTTAATCCTAGAGGCATCAGGGTCTTTGTGCTCGCTCATTCTAACAGTTGTTGTATTGTAACAGGCTGGATGGAGTTCAGTAATCACAGCTCATTCAGAGCAGCACAATGCAAACGCAGCCAGCAGCAATTACAGAGGAAAACGGCCTCATCTCATCTGAATTCATCATCAGCTCATCAGCCTCAGATGTGCAAAGACACAAGGAACAAGAGGAATGTAAGATGAGCACCAGTAATTACTGTAATACAGTTTAATTAGGACCTTTAGTCTCGTTAGGACGGTTTAACTCAGATTAACCTGGTTTACTGAGAAACAAGAAGAGAACGAATGAAGATTCATCTAGGTTTAGTGATTTAGTCTGTTTTAGGTTCTTTGGTCTGGTTGTCTGGTCTGGTCTGGTCTGGTCTGGTCTGGCCCGGCTCAGTCCAGTCTGGAGCGTTAGCGTTGCTCTGTAGTTTACTGATGGAATCCTGTGGCTCTGCTCTGAGTCTCATGTTTGTCTCTGCAGCATCATCATCACGTCTCCTCTTTCCATTTGCTTCAGCAGAAGAAAACACTGAGTGATTGAACATCTGGAGGACGGAGGACAGGCTTCTTTAATCAGTCTCTGTCTCTCTGTCATTACGCTCTAACTCAGGACAACCGTCACCTTCACAAAGAACAACAATCATCTCAAGGATCCAGACTCTTATTTAGCTGGAGGATCCTCTAACGTCATCCTGAAGATTAAACGTCTGCTCCACCTGGACAAACACCAGGACAGAGACATGGAGGAGTCCATGTGGACAGAGACCATGGGGACATGGAGACATCTGGGTCGTCTTCATAGGCTCTACACATTCAGGACTGGAGGACATGGAGGAGGACATGGACATAGTAGTCATTGTCCTCCACTTGTTTCTTCACTGATTCATCAGCGATGATGAAACATCTGATCAGATCATTCTGGTCTGGTCTCCATGGCAACAGCTGACCTCTGATCTCAGGCATTGATCAGAGACAGATAATAACTTCCTGGTCGTCTGGATTATAAACGTTACCCTGAATGACTCAGTAAAGGACAGTTTGGCCCCTCCCCCCTCCTCCTCCCCCCCCCCCTCCCTCCTCCCCCTCCCCCCTCCTCCCCCCTCCCCCTCCCTCCTCCCCCCTCCCCCTCCCTCCTCCCCCTCCCCCCTCCTCCTCCCCCCTCCTCCCCCGTGGACTGACCCAGTTAATGAGGATGTATCGTGGCAGGGCGGCGGTGGGGTCCTTCAGGCTGCAGAAGCCGTACATCACGCGGCTGTGGTCAAAGGTCAGCGTGATCTCTGCCAGGCCGCCTCCTACACCACAGAAGAAGAAAAGGTCTGTGAGTCACTGTGATTCAGGAAGTAGTCAGAGCCCTGAGCACTGATCGCACACGTTGAGTTAGAAAACATCTGAAACTGAATCCAGACACATCTCAACAAAACCAACACGTGTCCACAACAGTTAGACGTCCATCAACGGGACATTAGTGACTGAACCATGAACTGGACCAAACGGGTGTTAAACTATGGGTTACAAAAGACAAGAAAAAGTCTAAACTGTCCCAAACAAACCAAGATGAAACTGTGTTTAAATAAAGATGGAGAACAGAACAGAGACGTGACCCGGTCCAGTCCACGTGTCCATCAGTCATGTTGACCACTTAGTGATGGACTCCATGTCTCTGACGGCTCCTTGGTTTCACCTGCAGAGCTCATCACATTCACAGCAAACTGTCACAGAGCAGAGAGAGCTTTACCTCCAGACGCTGCCAGTGTCAAGTCATTACTGTCGTCCTCATACGTGTACAAGGCCCTGTTACAACACAGAGAGAAAGATAATCAGACATTAAATCAAGAAGAAGCTTCATCACAGAGTCAGAGCAGGAAAGAGCTCAGCACTGAACCAGAGTCCATCATGGAAACGTATAAAACAGAGTAAAAGCACAGAGAGAAGGTGTCTGTCACTGCTTTACAATAAATCTGACCTCTGACCTCTGAGCTCTCAGGTTAAATGAAGGTGACAGAGATTACAGCTTAGCCTGCATCTCCAGATTGAAACGGTTTGTTATAACATGTTTTAACAGGAGGTCAATAAATCCCATAATCTGAGGGTCAGAGTCAGTCCAACAACACAACACAACACACAACACAACACCACACAACACAACACACAACAACACAACACAACACATCACAGCAGCCTCCATCAAGCTGCCTCACTAGACCACGTCCTGTGATGGATCTGTGACTCTCACAGCTTCACCAGTTCTATGACTATCCAACATTAACAGGAGACCTGGAGGACTCCAACTCCCATCATGCCTTGCTGACCTCAAACCCCACTGGCTGAAACCCAACAGGACGCTCACACCTTGACCAGGACGTCCCACAAACGTTTTAAAATAATTAGAGAGATGAGATTTAACCGTTTAAAGATAATCTGAGGCTGAGGTGAGAAATCAAACTGATGATACTGAAGTGGATTCTTTTTTTATTTTATTAAAATCCTGCCGGGATTAGACTGTTAGAGAAATTACCCTTTAATCTATCAGGAGATTAGAACCTGGAGAGCAGATTACTGGAGATTATTATGATGATGGAGTCTGACATGTAAACGCATACATGTCATTTATTTGATTCAGACGTTTAATATTTTAAACTAGAATCACATTCATCAGAATAATAAGATGGATATGTAAAGAAATAATAAACAGGGCGCTACAGATTAGATTATTATTATTTTATTAATATTATTAAATGGTAACAACAAAAAGAGAAAACCTAATGTTATCATGGCCACAGTTTAATTTCATTGTTTATTTATTTATTTATTTCTAAGTTTGGGCTGAAAAATGTATCATGATCTCAGTGTTTAATATCAGTCGATATCAATACTCGTTTTTTTAATCTGTTCTACTCAGACTTCTGTTCTAAGCTGCATCCGTTATTTCTTTATATCTGTGATGTTTTGTCGTGTGTCTCTGCTGCAGTCATTTCGACTGACAGGGTCATAGAAATCCAGTCACTTTAATTTTTTTTTTAATGATAACAACAACATATTCAGTAGCATTTAATTTTCATTCATTTTTAATTAATATTAGAGGTGGAAAATAAGCTTCAGTTCATATAACTGGTCATCAGTGGCCATTTGATATAAAGTGCACCACTAGCTAACAAAGATACTCTGACACTCACTCACTAACGCAGACAAACCAAACTTAACCGACTCTTACACGACTAATCAAGAGAGACAAGAGACAGTTAATCTGCTCACTAGCCACCAAGTTAGAGACAACATCGCTCTGACTCACGTCTGACTGAAAATAACCAGAATATTAACAAACTGGTAACGTGATCTTTAATATTTATCTACAGTTTCCTCTCACGCTGTCGCTCTCATATTCTCCTTTCACTCCACGCCGTTCTTTGTTGTTGTTGTTGTTGTTGTTGTTGTTGTTGTTAGCTTAGCTGGGCCGTGATAGGTCGAGAAGCTAAAGCCCTTCCTCCGCCTACATCCCCCAGAATGCCTTGCAGTTGTGTCTCAGGGTTTTCTTCCTACTTTTCTCTAACGGAGCTCAAGTGAAATTATCAAACATTCTATCAAATGTATTTTCTATTGATATCGACCACGTGTCTATCGTGATATATATTATTATCGTTTTATCGTTCAGCCCTTAGCTCTGTTCTATGCTGCTTATTTTACTATTTTTATAAATTATTTTAATTTTAATTTACAATGTTTTATTTAATACATAATGTTTTTAATTAATTAAAAATGTATTTATTTATTTCTCATGTGTCGCCTCAAACAACCTGAACAAAATAAATACAAATAAAACTTTAGTAGAATTAGTGTGTTGTGTCAATGTAGTGTGTGTGTGTGTGTGTGTGTGTGTGTGTGTGTGTGTGTGTGTGTGTAGTTGTGTGTGTGTAGTTTGTGTGTGTGTGTGTGTAGTGTGTGTGTGTGTGTAGTGTGTAGTGTGTGTGTAGTGTGTGTAGTGTGTGTGTGTAGTGTGTGTGTGTGTGTATAGTGTGTGTGTGTAGTGTGTGTGTGTGTGTATAGTGTGTGTAGGGGATTACCACCAGTCTTCCTCCTCCTAATGATCTCATGCTGTTTCAGCCTGAAGCTTTACTCTGACCAGTCTGACTTTCTGCTGACCTCAGCTTCCCTCTGTCCTCTCATTCTGTCCAGTCACTCCTCTCTCCTCTCCCCCCCTCTCTCTCTCTCTCTCTCTCTCTGTTCATCACATTAACAAAATGTCTGACTTTCCAATCAGCTGTTCATCCTCTCTGTTTTCACTCTGACTCTTGACCTTCCTCAGATAATACCAGGACAGAAATGAAACGCTGGTCGACCGTAGACACGTTAAACTCATAATACTGAGAAGAATGAATGAATATAAAATAAAATAAGTTCCTCCTGCTGCCAGACGCTCAGGACAGAGGTGGTTTATTCAGGTGACACATAAGCTCATGTGTT
>SRSE01000694.1:0-90784 GCA_005024645.1 Planiliza haematocheilus | reverse complement strand
CCGTTCACGGCTAGCACACTTCCCAAGTATGTGAATTTGTTGACCTCTTCAAAAGAGTGACCCTCGAGTTCATGCTTTGCTTGCTAATCGGCATGATTTTGGTTTTTGACCCGTTTATTTTGAGCCCTAGCTCAGCTGTAGTAGTTGTTTCCGACCGTTTTGTCTTGTCCTGCATCTGTTAGTGTGTACAGTTTGTGAGAGCAGTGCTACGTCACCTCCAGCGGATTCTGAGGTGCAGTTTCACATGAGATTTGGGTGATTAGGTCGACTAACGGGGCTTATTGGTTTGGAAACTAAAAGATGTGAGGAAAACGGGAACATAGGCCAGGACACTGGGACGCAGGACACTTGGCAGTGCAGACAGACGCAGCGTGTCTTGGCACCTAGACTATCAAAATAGGCCAATAATAAGTGAATAAGGTTAATGCACTGGAAAGAAGATGGCACACATAACTCTTGGCGGTATGAGGACATGTACCAACAAGCCAAAAAAAATAAAAACTGAAGGTCATTATTGACCTGGAAAAAAAAGGAAATAAATCCTGTCTCTAGAATTAAAGTTGAGCTACCATCTTTTACAACCTGGACCTCATTTCTGGCATAAAATATAATCGTTTACTCACACATATAACTCGCTCGGACGATATTTAGATCCATGTGTATCCATATAGTGGGAGTGAATGGGGCACCGAAACGCAGCTTCTAAATAACACATTATCTGCCGCGAAACTTCATTTCACCAGTATTTTGTTATGATATGCTAGTGCTATGCTCCATTGTGTCCAGAGGTACCTGCTATCATCACCCTGGGTCTGTAGATTGACCTACTGACCTCTGACCTGGATGATGTCATCTCTGAGCGCCATGCGCACCTGCAACAGTCAGCTTTTACCTGTAATTTGTTACTGCCAGTTTTTCTGAATTTTCCAATTCTGAGGTTGTGGACGACGAATTTGTTTACGTTGGACGTCCTTACCGTGTTGAGCCAGAGTATACAGATGAGGAGCTTCTTGAAAGAGGATGTGGAGGCAGAGAGAGGAACAGCTGGACAAAGAACAACAAACCACTGTACGTCCATGAATAGATAACAAGCAACTCCAGACTCAACGGGGAATAGCACAACCATGTCATAACAAAATATTGGTGAAATGAACGAGTTTGGCAGCAGATAATGTGTTATTTAGTAGCTCCATTTCGGTGCCCCATTCACTCCCACTATATGGATATACACTGATCTAAATATTGTCCAAACGACTCCAAATAAACAATAGTATTTTGGGTGAGTAAACGATCGTATTTTTTGCCAGAAATAAGGTCCAGGTTGTAAAAATTCATTCATTTTACTCATCTAGACGAGGCAGCGCATTTCCTACAGTTAAGGGGGGTCACCTAGTAAATATCCGACGAGCAGATTTGAATGACCATTACCAAACGAGCAGTTCTGTAATGAAAGTTTGAGACCACAATGAGGCCGGCAGGTGGAGTGGAAACCAAAAACCAACGAAGTAGGTTAAAGCCTTAGCGATCACCGCCCTTTCTTCCTGCCTTCCCCTGGTTATGACGCCCCGATGGATGAATGAATAACGGGGTCATTTTACTCATCTAGACGAGGCAGCGTCTAAGAAGGGGGGCGAGATTTCCCAAAAGCACCTCAGGTCTGTGAGGAGCGTTGCTGCCCGCACCTTTGCTTTCGATTCAGAGCAACTCGGGGAAATGCTCCGGGGAAACTTTAGTTTTAAATCACTGGCCTTGAACAAAGAGGAAGTTAGTGCTAAAAAGCTAAAAGGAAAGGAAACTCAAGTGAGGTTTGGGTTTTTCAGCTCCAGCAGAGCTCATGGAAAAGTCTCTCAGCAGCTCGATAGCTCCCTTCCCCGCTCGCTCACCTCCTCCTCCATCAGCTCATGCCTCCAGCCCTCCCTCCTGCACGTCTGACCCTGTCTGTTGCAATATTAAACAGAACTAAGCAGGACACGGGCCGTGGCACAGGGGAGGAGCCGTCCCGGGACGGACGACCTGTCAGCGACTGCTCGGCCTGAGTGTGCGGTGAAGGCAAGGGAGAAAAAAAAAAAAAAGATGGAAGCGCTGTGTGGAGCTGGAGGACAGCCAGAAAGATGGGACGTGTCTACTTTGTGAATTATGGAGGACTTTTGTTTGTTAACACCTCGTCACGGTTATATTGGTTCTGGAGGAGAGGAGCAAAGCCAGACTCTACATCTGATTAAGATTCACTGGCTGTACTGTCGCTTAAAACCATGTCAGACTTTTCAACATTCCTGCATAAAAAACGACTTAAAACATCTGCAGATTTTTACACAAGTCATAAAAGCAGACAAAGAGAACTCAAACTAAAGAAACAGTGTGTATTTGTCTATTGAGTAAAATGAGCCAATATTACATATCTGTCACCTCTAGGATTCCAAATTCATTCCAAGGTGCAGATAGTTTGAAGCGGCACTGTATGCAAACATTGGAAGATTTAATTCTTTGAAGCACGCTTGCAGAAATAGACAGCCGGGTAACGCACGCAGAGAGAGGTTTAGGTGCTTGCTCGAGGACTGAACCAATGACCTCATGGACCGAAATGCTTTTTCCCTAAACACTAGTCCACAGCTAGTGGAATAGTGGAGTGTGTGTACTTGATGACATGCTCGTCCTGCATGAAACGATCTTTTCCGGCTAATGAATGCGATCAGCTGTTGGCCTGCACTGGAGATGTCTGCAAAGGGATATGCATGGAAGCGTAGGCAGAAAATACGAATTTGTACCCAGCAGGGGTTGCACTACTTCATATTTCTTAAAGTCGACTATTATCTGATGATGTCTCTAATGAAAACCCATTAGAAAATAATGAATCTATACTGAGAACAGACAGCTCCATGTGCTACACACTGTGAGCTGCAGATATGTATAGCCTGTATCAAAACATGCAGCACCTCAGCACCATCAGTAGCATTTCCTGTCCTGCAGCTAAAGCTCTAATAACTTCATCAAACAATTGATGATCAGCCTCCTTCTCTCTGTTTCTTGTTGAAGGAAAAGGTTTGCTGAAGTGGTGGAGGTTTATTGGAGTTCCAGGTCATGGTGAGCCTACCGACACAGAGTGGATCTCAGCAGTCAGTTTGTTAACTGCTGTCCAGAGGATTTGGACCGTTCCTCCGTTCTTTTGCTAGCATTAGCATTAGCCTTAGCCTTAGCCTTGTCAAATGCATTGCAATGGGCTTCATCTTTAGCAAAGTATTTTTTTGTTGCTAGTTTGCTGCAACGACACACTGGGCTCCTCACCTGTCTTCTTGGAGACGTCCACGTTGTTATTGCCACGTGATCGGCGGCTAGTCGACGGGATGCTTAGTAGCTGTACCTACATACAGGAAACACTTTCTGCATCACATTAGATGTGAATCGGGAAGCGTGGATGTATCCAGTGTGAACAGAATCTCAGAGGAAGCTGTAGAGTTTGAGGCGTTAACAGGTTCTTTTAATTGAAATGTGGTTGTCCTTTTTATTCTCATATGTGAGACTGATTTGAAAATGTGGCATTGATATGTACACGTATTTGCATGCGTGGTCTGGTCGTGCGCACTCCCCTTTTCACGCGTGTGTGTGAGGCAGCGGGGAAAATGTGTACACGGTGCCGCGAGAGTTGAATTATTAATGAGAACGTTTTCTCTCTCCCCCTCTGTCTCTGTAGTCGCTGGAGCCAGTGTGGCTTGTGCCGCTGTCGTAAACGCGTAAAGACTGCATGCATGTGTTTGTCTAAGTGCGTGTGCATGCCTCGACCGTGTGGCTCGGCATGTATGGGAGATAAACGCGCCGGCGTGGAGCGGTTCCGGCAGGAGTTTAATAGATGCTGCAGCGGTGGAGTTATATATAGAAAGAGAGGAAGAGAGAGGGAGAGAAGAGTTTCCCTGGGGGATATCCCTGCCTCTCGCTTGCTCTCCCCCCTTCTCCCTCTCTCTCTCTCATTCTCTTTCTCGCCCTCTCTGAGATTTCTGGTCGGCGTTTCCCAACCAAACGTACATGTTTTAATTATCAGGCGCTTAATAAATAATCTCAAAGTCACTGGGGTGTTTCTAAAAATACCCTGGCAGCTGAATAATGGATTCCTTTGACCCTTCTCTGCATTGTCACTCAGTTTGCATGTGTGTGTGCGTGTGAGAGAGAGAAAGCCCTAATGCTTGTTGATAGGATGTATAGGTATGAGGGGGAAATGGAAATGTCTCATTATGCGTCCTCCATGCTTCTCATTGAGGTGTTAACATCTACAGTAGATCTCCTCCTTCTCCATCAAGCATCAAGCTTCTTCTCTTAAGATGTTTTCTTTGTTTCAGATAGTTTGACCTGGTGCCATTTGAATCCATTTTCTTTTTAATTAAATAATCGTGCACGATACAATGAGAGGTTGACTGGAAGCTGAAAGGCAGATTGCTAAAGTATTGGTTCAGCCTATAGACTGTATAAAAAAAGGAAGCCATGGCAACTGCTCAAAAGTGAAGGCAAACCATACGGAGCTCTCCCTAGTGGTGGGCTGCAGTATAGGTCATAAGCTCCGCCCTCTCCATGTTAGCAAATGTTGACTTGGGCTAAAACACTACGGCAGATTTATTTTTTTAAGGAATTTTATGTTGACCCTAGGCTGCAATGTCAGATGGGAAATCAAAGTGAAGCATGTTGCTAAGCGTACCATTCAGCACCCATGCAGTGGGTGTGGCTGGCAAGATTTTGTTCCAATCAAGCAAGAGGACACTTGAAACGACTACGTGAAGGCAGTTCAGTTGATTGATTGAGCCAAGTCAGGTGTGCTGCTGCATGGTTGGAATGAAAACCTGCAGCCACAGCGGCCCTTTCACGGATCGGTTTGAGACCTGTGCTGTTTATAAATATGGACAAAGTGTCCCCACTCCCTTGCATTGGCTAAACTGATTCCAGTTTCCTGAAACAAATTATTTGACGTGTATTTTAGTTTGACCCAAGCCCCGCCCACTAGCATGGAGGGGGTGGAGCTTATGATATATATTGCAGCCAACCACCAGGGGGAGCTCTACTTGCTTTGGCTTCACTTTAAAGGATCTGTCCTGCCGTCCATCTGTACATCTGTGCGTGTCTGTGTTGCACACGGGTCGGCCAATCTGGTGCCATCACTAAACTTTTACTTCAAGTAGCACTCTCTGTCCTAGACCGAAAAGGGGTCTAATCAAATCTAGCATCTAATCCTTTCTGGTCCAGAGCACAGTACTAATTTTCAGTTGCAAGCCTTTTTTTTTTTTTACAAAACCCGCCAATCCTTCACCTGCTTTTCCAGATTCGGGACTCGTGCCAGCAGATTTCTCCACCAGCAAGGACTCATGTCTGTGTCCCAAGGACAAGATATGAGAGAGGAAATGAAAAGTTAAAAATAAAATGGTAAAGGAAGCGTATTCAATGTTTTAGACAAGGTGATAATTTCCTAAAATATGCACATTTTTATGTGATGCAAGCTTCAAAAAACAGAAGCTTGGCTTACATCCTACACAAATGATATACAGTATACATGATAAATATATGCAATGGAAAAAGTTTGGAGAGGCATTGAAAATTTTTAGAGACATAATGAAAGAGGGAAAAATCATTGCCAAGAGGCCCAGTGAACCCTGGCAGCGGCAGCAGCAGCATCTTGTAAAGTGCCCCTTCCCCCCTCAACACACAGCAAGCTTGATCTCAACCCCAATAAAAACTCTGTATATCAGCGAGGAGGCCGTCCATTAGATAGATGGAGGACAGCGGGCCAAGGTCTAGACACGGTGACAGAGGGAAGGGCGGACCTCAGACAGCTTTATTACATTACGGACAGGACATGGTGAACTCTTAATGCAGTCATGTTCACACCTTTCCAAGCGGCTGCTCTGCCCCGGATTTCGGTCTGCAAGAGAGAAGGAGGCCAAGTTTTACCCCTGAAGGCTCGGCACTAGTTCTGTAGATTATGTCCATTTGAAGAATATGAGCATTTTATACTGAATGTCAACGTGTCTTCCAAAACCATAACAAACCACTCCTATATTAATTATTAATAACGGCAGGGTTAAGGTCACCTTTAACCACACCTTGAGAAATCGACAAACTGACTTGTTGACTAGTTTGTACAACCCCTAGTGTATGGATGGAGTTAGTTCCTCTTGTAAACAGCACAGACATCCAGGTTAACCCAACAAGCACAATGTCAGTGTGGTTTGGTGGTAGGAACCAAAGTTTCCACCAGTGTTTCCTTCCGTTAAACATTTTAGAAACTGTATCAGTCACTTCTACTGATTATAACCGAGGTCATGCGCCCCTAGATTAGACTGCCTTGTACCTGCCCACTTTGCATGACCAAAGATTGTTTATTTCCCCTTTCACCACTACAACTCATTGAAGTTTCTTAAGACTGCACAATCTCTTGTCTGTACATCACGTAGTTCTCACTTCCTGCCTGTACGCCCCTTCATACTGTCCTCCAGGCTTTTCCACTTCAATTTAGATTGCTTGTGTCCAATGGTCAGTCCTTTGCACCTCCTTCCTGAAGACACTCCATAGTCGGTGAATGACGCCGAGCCATGTCTGGGACTGACGCGCAATCTGTCATGTGTTGCATCAGTCATTTGTGCCTCCACAACCGACTGCTCTGACACAGTGACCATCCCATCAGACAAAAATACCTTGTAGGCTGCTGGATGGCGTCACGGCCGTCCATAGAGCTACCACAGTCAAGCTGCTCAGGGGGACTAGTGTGGAGCTTGGAGTCGCTCCCATCAGAAACACTTAACACGCCCGCTTATATATGGTAATGATGGTATTTTTAGAGCTCTTGCGTAATCGTCTTTTTTGGCTGTTTGTCTGGAATGAAAAGAAGAATCTGTGTAGACATGTAGACAGTCTGACAAAATCCTTATGTAACAAGTCTATAAATACCTCCAGGGTGCTATAAATAAATTGATTCACAGTCATTTTAACTGGTCGGATGACAAACCCGTCAAGGCCGAGCTTTGTCATCGGCTTGGACCTGCTTTGATGCCATGCGACATATGACAGGCTCCGAACGAAGGGCTGAGGAGAAACGACAGGAAGCGGTGAGCTGAGACGAGGTAAAACAAAACGGGAGAAGAAGAAGAAGAAGAAACGCAGGAGCTGGAACAGTCTCGCTGTCCTCCATTTGTCTCGTTTGCTTCAGCTCCGTCCGTCGCTCCTCGTTCCCTTTCCCATCCTCCTCCTCCACCATTCGATCCCTCCGCTTGCCGCCTTTGAAGCCCTCCCTCCTCCTCCCTCACCTTCAAGTTAAGAATGCGGTGTCTTGAGAGAGTGGAGGGGAGGAGTGGGGGGAGGAAGGAAGAGAGGAAAAACCCCAGCAACTTCAAAGGGCTTTTCTTGGGTTGCGGGAAGGTGGGGGGTTATTTTTAGCCTGCCAGTGCCCACTTAAATGCTCCAGCTGAAGATGTAGGAGAAAGGCAGATGGAAGACAGTGCATGTACCGACTAAAGACCAACTGACAGTCTGAATTAATTACTTTCATCATCATCAGCATCGATTTCTGAATTGCGGAGACACGGTTGCTTAGAAACAAATACCAAACTGCATGATTGGTGCCTTTGTGTCTTTAAACTGAGCCTGATCTTCTGAAGGGTCTTCAGTGAGTAGCGTAGACTTCCACAACACGTCATTGACTTGATGATCCATCATTGAGTCAGGTAGGATTTCCCAGTATGAGTTAAAAGATCCCGATCTTTAAGTATTGAGTATCGACTGATCCGAGTCTTGATTCAAACCAATATAAACCAAATGTCTTCCACTGCAGATTGGGAGGGGCGGTAACTAAACGTCGTATCTGTATGACTCGTCTTCGGCGAAATTTCTGCGAAAGTTTCAGTTGTCATTGTTTTTACAGCCAATTAGATCTCAAGCCAACCGGATTTTAATCCCTAAAGCCCTACATATAACAGATAAGACAACAGATTTTTACTTTTGTTTTAGTGCAAAGTAGTACAAGTACGTTATGAAAAGGTTTACATTTAATGAGATATCTTTTAACGTAACATTTTATGAACCTGAACCTGAAATTTCTAAAGAAGAAAAAGCGCAATTTTGGGGCCTCAGTGTTGCGCTATATCCACAACTTTAACTTAAATAGTGCGACCCCTAGTGGAAAAACAATGAATAGCAGACCGTTTTATTTGATAAACTGCAGACTGGTCCCTCTAACTGGCCAGATTTGTCCCACTGTATGTTTGACACCCCTGTCCTAGATGGTCCTATATCGTACTTTTCTACCTATTGGTACTCAAAGCGGTTTTGCATATATGCACACATGTAACAAACACTGGGAGTAAAAGGGGGCCGAGCCACATCCGCCCAAGTAAAGCAGCTACCCTCTTTGTCGCTGTACTTCTTGAAGAAATCTGGGCAGTAGAAGGCCATAGAAGTGTAGGTGCAGGAGGCAAACATCTGATCATCACGTTTACGGAGGCGTCGCAGTCATGGCGGTAGCCTCAGGGAACTTGGGACTCCATCTTGGCTGGCGTTTCCTGTGCTTTTTCTCAATAGACTTTTTTATTTCAACCTTTTCTCTCTAGTATTCAAGGAAAATACTATCTTTGGTTTTCCAGGATACAGGCAAGTTGAAGTGTAGTCATGTGGGCACCGTTGGACTGCACTAAGTCCTCAATAAAGAGAGCTGTCAAAGTTAATGTGATAATTACGCCTTAACCCAAACTCCTGGTTGTACAGCTCCGGTAGAGCTGTGGCTGACGTGGTGTTCAGAGGGTGGCTTGTAGAATTGGCTGCCGACCTTTCTACTGCAGAAATCGACTGGTCATCCAACGGTATAAACTCCATAAACCTCTTTTTAACAATTTTCATCTTGAAACTTTCTCAAGAAAACTTTTCTTTTAAACGCAGTGTTCAGTCTTTGTTGTTGTTGTTTCTGTTGTGTCAGCAACGAATCACGTTGGTAGTATTGACTGACGATCTCCTACTACCGCCTTGCCAAACATCCACATTGCACATTTATTAATTTGCTTCCAGAGGAAAAGTTCTTCCGTACAGCAGACATATTTTGTCACATGATTTTGGTTCTTCTTCTTCTTCTTCTTCTTCTTTTGGGATTTTTGGCAGCTTTGGATCTTGCCAACCGTCATCAAAACAGAAGACGACCTTTTGATGCTACAGTCTTCTCAGCTAGATACTCCCTCACCCCCAAGAGGAGGCTCAGTGGTGAACATTTCTCCATCTCTCTCCAGTAAATTATGAATTGCCAACACCGTCATGAAACATTTAGGTTTACAATGGACAAGCTGTTTGACCAATCTATGAGTTGGAGTCATGTCTGAATGCTCAGTGTCCCTCAATGCATATTTGAACTTTAATTCTTCTTCAATCTGAGAACTCAGCAATGGCAAATAAACTAACATCTTGAACGACAAGAACAAAGCTGAAGGAAGATTGTACTGTACACTGTTTCAAACAAATAAGACGTAATATCATTTCCTCTAAAGGAAAATGGCGGGTTAATGAGTTGCCACGAGGCCGAAGCACCGCGCCCGTCAGGACGGTTCGAGTGGCTCCGCAGTCATGTTTTCAAAAGCCCACACTCAATAACTTGGCACGAGTTTCGCGCCAGATGGGAAAACATTCATCAAAACTCCATAAAACATGTTACCTGACGCTCATTACTCAGTTAATGATTTTATCAGCTCTTGTCCATGTTAATATCTTGCATAAAGGTCATAAAAGAAGCTAATAACGTGCTGATTTCCCACGACGGTTACTTCCTTTGCTCTTCTATTCTCTCATTACTTACAGTATTAGCGTCATTATATTCTTTCTCATTACATTCTCTCATTACGCCTGCAATTACTTTGTCAGAGGAGCGACCGCGTTTTGAAACAGTGTACATCTTAGATTAAAATAAGGCTCCTCGTGTTTGCATGTTAACACGGAGAGGTGGTGACTAATCTCATATCCTCCCACCCTCTGCTGCTACAAGTTCACCACCCACCATTTTCTTATGATGAATGGCCGGTGTGTGAGAAACAGGGTCTTCAGAGGGACTCACTAATGTGACAAGGTTCAAGCAACGTAACTAAGAGGCTACGGTACAAGCACAACATTGCCTTGCAGTTCTGTTGCAGGTTTGTTGAAATGTATTTATGGTTTTAACATTCCTACAGAGCTCCGGGCGTTACGTGACTTTTTTTGTTGACACCGCCATATTGGCAAGAAAACACTGAGAAAAAATTAACTTTAAATACTTTAAACATGGAAATTGACCAGTACCAGTCAAAACTCATCAGGCTATATATCGTGGACCATTGAAACCGCCGACATGGACTATGTTCTTGACCTGCAGTATCCGGATTATCCGTAACATTCAGGAGTATCGGAGTAGAATTTTTCTGAGGAGGTACATGACAGTTTCACAACTACATGCTGAATTTCTTTCCCATTTTTCTTTCCCATTGTGAGTAGTTTTAGTGCTTAATCATCAACTTTGTAATCCGCGTTATAAACATTAACCTAATTTGCCTTTATGAAAAGGAAGACATTGGATTCTCTACCTGACAGACAGTGAGAAAGACAAATCCGTTTCTTGAGGGACCCCAACGCTCCGTTTTCTCGTTTTATTGCAGCCATCCACATCTGCCGTCTTGCAGGATCTTTGGGAATCTTATAAAACAATTTCCCTCAGTTAGTTTGCTCGCAGTTGTCAACAGAATAGTAATTTTGAAAAGTGCGCTTTCCTGCCAGTATGTTGGCGTTGTGATTGCCGGTGCAAGGTGACGTCAGCTCTACTGTCCTCCAGGTTAAATTTTACCCGTTTATTTTTACCCGTATATCACATAATTTGATATAAATTGAGTGAACAACATATTGGAATTAGTTGAGAAGACAAATAATCTAACAGACCGGGGCAGTTTTGAATCGGGAGAGCAAAAGTTGCACAGCAGAAAAGTTAAGCTAATGTTGCCTGGGACTTTATTATTGCACACTGACTTCCAGGAAGTAGCCACATCGTTGTGTGAATCCAAATTAGCTTGCACGCATTTACATGCTAACACGTACTGCCTGCTCGAATTTCTCCAATGTGACAAAAACAATGTTCCCTTCCCTGCTTTTGTGTTTTACCACACTGCCAGAAAAAGTTTAGAAAAGTTCTAAAAAGCCTCCTTTCGAGGTTGAGCGTCTCGCTAACGTCAGACATCACTTGGCTGCTTCATATCGCCTAGCTCTCACTGCTAGCATCCACACGCTGTTACATACTCCTCGAAAACCGAGAAGTGCTTTGGGAGTTCTCGTAGCTTTTTCCCCGACACATCAGCCGGGCAGAACTTTTTTCTCATGTGGTGTCCGACAACTATTCTGTAACTGGTAAGAAACTGGATGTGGGCGTTGTTGAATGCGGAAAGCTGGAAATGCTAGCGGCCACTCTGTGAGCTCCCAGATGCTAATATTTGCAGCGTGACCGCTAATCTCGAGAGGTCTAGATCTAGAGGTCGGCATACTGTGTGTGGGTGCATGCTGAATGAACGGCGTGATCCGACGGACACGGCCGTCAAAGCGACTGAACGATCTGAAAATAATGCATCTCATATCTCCCACAATGCTTAGCACGTGTGACATATGCTGCAGTGGGATGGGCCTATGAGGACTTCCCTGTAGTTTGGCACCTGAGTTTCTCATAAAGTGTAAATTGCCAGACCAAAACAAACTTATTTCTTGTTCTTGCAGCCCTTAGGAGCAAGAAGCAAAACGAACAAATTTCTCTTCTTGCGGCTGACTGCATCCTCCTTGACATTTCTGCAGATCTTGGCGTTAAAGCCGAGCCAGACAGCTTCCAACCTGCAAGGGCGCCCGCCCGTCACTCAAAGCATCTACATCCTTAATTAGGTGTCAGTTTTGAATTTCATTACATTTAAAGGCCCAGACTCTAAATATTCAAACGTCTCAGCACGCTGCACCTTGAACCAAACGACGTGCAAAGAAAAGTGCGTCGCAGACACGTTGGTAATTATCTGAGGAAATGCGGCTCGTCGTCAGATTGCAACATTAAATTTAACGTCATATAGCGTAGCTGCTGGCTCAGCTGTCAATCACATAAAAGTAAACCCCCGCAGAGGTTTAGTGACAAACGGAGAGAATTCTTCTGTATCTCCCAACATCCTTCATGCTTTTAATTTAATTTAATGCACAATCTAATAATAACAATACAATTTATTTATACACAGCTACACTTTACGGGAAGGGAATCTTTTATTTAACATCTGTTTGGAGACTAAACGATGACTCCCGAGTGATGTGAATATTAAAAGGATGTCTGAAGTTACTGCTGACCTTTGCATTTTTGATGCCAACCCAAAAAACTAAATAATAATAAATACAGGCTCATGTAGGTCGAGCAGCAAATCAGCAAATTTATCCCATTATCCTCTACTTTACATTCCAGCCGATGATCTTTGTGCTCCTGTATTCCTCACTCCACACACCAGCCGCTGTGTTTGAACGCTGCCCAACATCCTACAGCACACACACACACACACACACACACACACACAGAGCCCTTAAAATATTCACAATTGCACACCAATTGAGCTCCAGACGTTAAATCTCTTGAACATTTATTGGACTGAAGCGCAATAATCACGGACTCGGCCAAATCTGTCTGACTTCTCATGTGTATCACGAGCGACGTCGCCCGTGGAAAAGACGCGTCTGGGCCGCGACGAAGATCCAATGTGGCGTCTGCCATGTACGTTCCCCGTCTCCCAGTGGATCCCACTGCTTTACTTACAGCCCCTCAGGCCACGGGCTGACTGCTGTTTAAACAGAGCTGGTGAGCGAGGAATACGGCACAATCAGCTCCCCAGCGATGCTCACTTTGATGAATGAGCGGAGGTGTAACGTATAGATTACCGTTTCTGTTGCGGCGTTGAAAGTTGCGCGTATGCATTTCCCCAGAGGGCTTTGCACTGCGCTTGTGTGCTGCAAACACTCTTTCCTTGTTTTGTCGTGTATGCAGGCGTGTGTGGGTCTGATCTGTGCGTTTTAAATTCTTCTCTCAAGCGTCTCAGGTGAATAATGTTCACGGGTCGGGTCGTCCATCTTTCCCTTCTTCACTCTCTTGACTCTAGACTGTGCTCAAATGATCAGAGTTTCTATTGAACCACAACTGAAAGCTGCACGTGTGGTTGTTGTAGCTTAATCCAAAGTGTGACAGATTCGGTTTTAAAGGGTTAATGGTTTTTTAATATTGGTGAAATGTCTGCCTTGTATGTCTGGATCAGGATCCAGTGGCTGGACGAGCCAGGCTGAACATTTTAGTAGAAGAAAGGTGGTGTGGGATGACTCTGTTGGGAATGGACAAGATCTGCCAGTTATTTGGGCGGGGCTTGATGTCATAATAGAGCAGTTAACCAATCAGAGCTTTGGCTCCGATTGGTTAAAGGACTATCGGACTGTATAAAAAGTGGACGCCATGACAGCCTCCTTAAAGGTGAAGCCAAAGTAAGAAGAGCTCCCTCTGGTGGCTGCCTTCAGTATAGGTCATAAGCTCCGCCCCCTCCATGTCAGTACAAATATCTTCAAATATTTTCTGCGTTCAAGTATCTGAGAAGATTTGTTTTTTGAGGTTATAGAAACAGGATGTGACGTCATTATGATTGACGGTTGCCCTTGACAACTGCTCAGGGAAACACACAAGTGCAGTGTATTTCTTTGTACCAGGTGGAGGTAAACTATAGTGTAGTATTAACCAATCGCTAGCGAGTCTCTCTAACTGCTCACAGTTCTGCTCAGATTCTGGATCCAAACTCTCAAGATGGCGCTGCCCATATTCCTGAGATACTGGGCTTAGTTTGACCAATGAGTGGTCCATTTTTTTTCTAATGTATCAGTTGACAGCTCACAATGAAAGATAAATGATTGCTTAACTCTTTCTTCTGCCAACCCACGCCAACCCAAGACAAATTCTTACCTTAACCCGCTAACTCCCTCTTCTTCCTCTACGTCCTCCCCCAGGAGTGTGCCTGGTGCTGGGTTGCATGATCTTCCCCGACGGATGGGACGCTGAGGTGATCCGGGACATGTGCGGAGAGCACGCGGGGAAATACTCCCTGGGCGACTGCTCCGTACGTTGGGCGTACATGCTGGCCATCATGGGCATCCTGGACGCCCTCATCCTCTCCTTCCTAGCCTTCGTCCTGGGAAACCGGCAGACGGACTTCTATCTGGACGATCTCCAGACAGACAGCAAAGGTGAGCGAAGAAATATACTGGGAACCTGTGGGCAGTAATGTGTAGCAGTATGTATCAATGAAGGCCCTAAATATTAAGTACAGATAGCTTTAAACGCGTTCCCACGACGACGCCTGATGTGTAGTATTTAGTTGTAATTCCAAGACAAATATTCCACATTAACTTATCCTTTCTTTTTTTAATACAGTTTTGATGAAGAATTGCAAAACAAACAGTATAAATTCACATTTCAACCACTTGTTTTATTTCTTATTTGACAAATAGAACTACATAAGACCTACAAAACTGCTGATAATGGAGTATCTCTGTACAGAACGGCATTTCACACATTTTTATGCACAGTTAGATGAATTTAAAAAATAATAAAAAATTTATAAAAAACTAAAAAAAATACAAAAAACAAACTAATATATTTTGCTCATATATATATTGGGAAATAAAATACAAAAAAATAAATGAAGTGTTTTGTTTAAAAAAAAAATTAATAAAAAAAAGTAAAAAAGAAATACAAAAAAACAAACAAATATATTTTGTTCATATATATATATTTTTTGGAAACAAAATACAACAAAAAAAAATAATTGTAAAAATTGTAAAAAATAAAAGTGTTTTTGTATTTTTTTCCTTTAATTTATTTATTTTTTTTAATTTAATTTACATTTACTTTATTTATACGTATATTAATATATAATTTAAAAGACTCCAGATGTAATACCTAATTAGTCAGCAGGAAGGGTTGACAACTGACTTTTAACTATATTGTTTATTGCTATTTTTAACATATTTTTGTATGTAATATAAGAAGATGAAGACAAGAGAAACAAGAGGGAATGAGTATCCAGTAAAATATTAACAGTAAAGTTGTGTTAGTCAGGCACATCTTCCTCCATCCCTCGTTTTTCTTTTTTTTCTTTTTTTAGGCCTTAACTTCAGATCTATTATCGTAAGCGGGATCTGCCCAGCTGAAAAATGAAACACGTTTCACCGTGACCTCAGCCTCTCCACACAAATTGCTTTGAGTGCTGAATTCAAGAGTGGGAGAGCGTCCTCCAGAGTATTTCTGACAGTTTGCATGTTGTTGCATCAGGACAGTTGAATCGCATTGTTTCAGCTGCATGAAAAAAGGGGGAGGAAGAGGAGGAAAAAGGGGAACGGCGGGAGAAGGCGGCGGAGGGGCAGGAGCAGAAGACGTTCTGAAAAACCTTCTTACGTAAGGACCACGCGTTTGATCCGACTCCACGAGCACAACAGCAGAAGGAAAGGAGCGGAGACGGCGAAGGAGGCAGAGAGGAAAAGATCTATGGCAGAGTAGACGGAGAGATGTACCGACAGATAGAGAGAAGGATAGAGTAAAGCAGAGAGGAGGAGGAGGAGGAGGAGGAGGAGGAGGAGTGAGAGGAGGAAGAGACCGGGAGATAAAGAGAGAGAAAAGTGACATAAGATGTCTCGGTTCTCCGACAGTCTATCTCCATGATGGTTTCCATGGTAACTGGAGATATTCCAGAGCATGGGCGTGTCTTTCTGTTCTTATCTGATTAACCTCAGCGACGGAGTCAGTGGTTTTTACACATTTAACGCTCTAATGCTTCATCAGCAGCGTGGGGTTTCTTTTTATGTCTTTTTTTTCATGTCCCACGTCCCTTTCTGCAGCTTGACCTGTGGATCGGAGACGAATCCTTTGGTTTTCCACACAATCAGCAAAAAAACTGAAGCGAAAGGAGAGAGGCTGCATCAGTACAAGATATGCTGGGGTGTCTATTCTTATCCACTGGCTGAACAAAATAAAAACAAAACCTTTTCCTGGTTGTGGAAAAGATGTTAGTCTGTTTGAGAAGGGTCAAATCATTGGCATTCGTCAAGCAGAGAAACATCTAAGGAGATTGAAGAAACTACTAAACAGGTTGTTGCTAGGGAGCATAAAGATTGGACTCTGGAGCAATGGAAGAAGGTCATGTGGTCTGATGAGTCCAGATTGACCCTGTTCCAGAGTGATGGGGGCATCAGGGTAAGAAGAGAGGCAGATGAAGTGATGCAGCCATCATGCCTAGTGTCTACTGTACAAGCCTGTGCTATGGGGCAGTGCTATGATCTGGGTCTAGGTTCATTAGCTGACTACCTGAATATACTGAATGAGCAGCTTATTCCATCAATGGATCATATTCCAGGATGACAATGTCAGGATTCATGGGGCTCAGATTGTCAAAGAGTGGTTCAGGGAGCATGAGATGGATTGTTCCACCACAGAGTCCAGACCTTAACCCCATTGAGGATCTGTGGGATGAGCTGGAGAAGCTTTGAGCAGTGGTCAGACTCTCCATCATCAATACAATGAATGAAACACTGGATGGAGAGAAATCTGGAGACATTGGAGAAGATTAGAGAAACAATGCCATAGAGAATGTGTGCTGTAATCAAAGATAAGGAGGTCCAATGAAATATTAGAGTGTGGGAAATTGTTGTTGTTTCCATTTCTTACATTTAAAATTTAAAGCAAAAAAAAATAAAAATAAAAAAATGAAATCAATAATTAAATCAAGTTAGGAAACCTTTTTCCAGCAAAAGTGAGTTCTGAATCTTAATCTGTAATTTATTACGAATTAGATTTAGACAGACTTTAATCATCCACATAAAAAAAACACACACACACGAGAACCAAGAAATAAAAATAAGGTGCAATAGTGTCCATTAACATGAATAACATGGAGTTATCTGTTACAGAGAGGTGAGCTTTGAGCTGGATAGAGTAGGGTATGAATGCAACCCTGAATTTTTGAGTTGGGGCTCAATGGTGTACTAAATAAAAATCCTACAACTGCAAAAAAACAAAATCTTACCAAGTATATTTGTCTCATTTCTAGTCAAAATATCTCATTACACTTAATATAAGACACAACTGCCTAAAGAGAACCATTTCAGCAAGACACAGGGACTTGATTTAAGACAATACATCTTAATACAGAGACATTTTCACTAGTTCCATTGGCAGTTTTTTTTTATTTTATTTTTTGCCTATTTTCAAGCAATTTTTTCTTTTCAACCATTTTTTTCAAGCAATGTTTGTGTCTTATATTATGTGTAATGAGATATTTTGACTAGAAATGATAGAATGATAGAAATTTAATCTCATATTTGTACATTTTACGTTTTAAGTTGCTGCACCGTACGCGTTTGAGGAAAGACATGTCAACCCTCTGAATGTGTTGCACATGTTGGAATTGACAATAAAGCTGACTTTGACTTGACTAGTGTGGGTAGCCATTCAAGGCTGCGTTGTTCAGCAGCAGTGACGACCTAAATGCTTAACTCATACTTACATAGGCACATTGATGTTTTTGCGCTAATATGCACTTTTATTATTTCCGGCCTCTCTGTGTATATTGCCAACACTTCTGTTCTTTTCTGTCCTTGCAGATTTTGCTGTGTCAAGGGTAAGTGAATTATTGCTTCACAGATTGTATTTGCAGTAAGTTTGGAGAACGCTTTAACACGTGAGCGACCTGACGTATTAACCGGCAGAAGTGGTCATCAACAGTCTCCAGAATGATTCAATCCATTTTAAATACAAACTGTTCAAAAAGAAGCTCTTCCATTATTTACCAGAATTCAAAACCACACAAATGGGCACGTAAGTCCCGATCTGACCATGCTGCGCTCACAAACCGAGACTTCCTCAAAGTCTGCCGACTAGAACAAATTTTATCTCAGTGGATGGGTCTTAAAGAGACAGAAGCCCATTTTTTTGTCATTCAAATTTACTGTGGAGGGGTGACAGAAATAAAAATAACCATGATAATGTAATAATTAATTCAGTAATACATATGATAAGATGTTACAATCCCTTGTGAAAAAATCCCAGGCAAAACACATTTAGAGGCCCTGTTTGACTAAGAGGCCCTACCAAACCTAGAGTCATGTGATATGACAATTAACCTATAATCTACATAAACTAAGTAAAAGCTGCATCCTTGTAACCCCATTGAGCAGCAGAGGATACTTTAAACACTGTAAAACATAACCTAACTAAACGCTGCTGGCTTGTATGGTCCGCTCAGCAGCTAGCCATGGCTACCAAGTAACATGAAAACAATAGGAACCTCACCTGAACAACAGCAGTATGCAGCATGTCATTGGGGTTTTCAAGTGGGCACCTCCTTTCACACATGTAGTGAGTATAGCTATATCATCAGGTGATTTGCACCTGCCCACCAATCACAGACATTTCAGGGAATCGGTGTCTTTCTTTTTTGGGTGATCTAGCGCTAGCTACATTAGCGTCAAAGCCAGTTGTTGTACAATCTAGTTATTAACATAATTGAAAAACAGTCTTTTGATCGTTCATTTAGGTGGAGAATCAGAAAATAAGAAAGTCAGGCTGAGTTCAGAATCAACTCTTTCGCGTACCCCCTACGTCACTTTGCGTGCCTCTGCGGGTACGCGTACCCCAGATTGGGAATCACTGGACTATATAATTACAAGGTCCCCTTTAATGTGAACGCCACTGTGTTGGTGGATGTGTGAAAGTTTTATTATAAAATGTTCAGTAAATGCAAAATGAATAAAAATGCAGATTTTAAAAGGAAGAGTCAGACCAGGTCCTGATCCTTTGAGTCTAGTGTGAGTTAAGCTACAAATACACCAGATCTTAACTTTCCATGTTGTAGCAGCTCTTCATTAAACCTTCTTTCCCAGGTAATCCATGTTTTTTTTGTTCACGCCCACAAATTTGCCATGAGACTTTGCTTTAAAAATCTTAAATTGATCGTGTGTGACTCATGCATCATTGTTCATTGTTGAGGCTGTATATTCATGGTCAGTGCAGTGAATGTTCTCTCCTTGTTCCCTTCAGATTGAGGTGCGGGACAGAAGAGAGCCACGGTACGGAGTGCAGCGTCTTCACTGAGGACAGCACTGGACAACTCCTTTTCTCCCTTTCTTCTACTTCTCTAACCCCCCCTCTACTCTTCTTCTTTCTTCTTCTTCTTCTCTCTTCTCTCCAATGATCAGGATATCGCCCAATCTCAATGCAGACACCAAGTGTACAGGATACTGTAAGATTACAAAAAAAACCAACGAAACACACTGGGATAAACTATATTTTGAAAAAAAAAAAATAATTATACAAGGTTGTACAGTGCATTTAACACTCGACTTTCTCAACGAATACCTTTATGATAAAAAAAAAACAGAGTTACTGTATTTAAAGTCTTGATTTGTGTGAGAAATTCAATCCTTACGATGAAGAACCATAATGTCCATGTTTATGATTTCACAGTGGTTTCTTTCAAACTTTGCTATTTACCGACTTTGAGTTTCGTGTGTGGTGTGCGTCCCACGGCTTCAGAGAAAAAGATCACACACGAGCGAAAAGAGTCGAGGCCCGCAATACAAGACGGCAAGTCCATCGTTAAACATTTCAGAAAACGAAACAGAAAAAAAAACAAAAAAAAAAATGTTCCGACCGGGACTCGTATGGCTCTTCATCTAAGGACTTTTCCAAACATGAGGAATTTCAAAAGGAATATCCCGACCCCCCCACCATTGCAGCTTTACCGAACCTAACATCTCTGGGAGATTCTCTACTGTACATACGGAACAATGTAAATAACATTACCGCTGACGAAAACAGCCGACGACAAAACCTCATCTGACTCTCAATGCATTCGAGTGTAGTATTTCTACCCTTTGGTATCGGTGTTCCTCGTGCTGGAAGAGCATCTGAATCTGCGTGTGAACTCGTTGTGTTTCTACGACTCCCCCATCCCCCCTCCCCAACTGATTTGGTGGGATATCCCAGGATATCCCAGGATATGCAGGATATCCCAGGAGGATATCCCAGAGCAAAGTAAGATCACGGTTATTTGACACGGCCTCAGATGAAGCCCCTTAATGTAATATTTCAACCTTCAGTCCGACTGTAAATTTTGAATTGCTGAGCTTAACTGCAGCTATTAAGTCAGAGTTCTTTTCTTTTTTTCTATTATTTTGTATTTTATTTTTGTCCTTCTCCTTCATGCTACCTTGCGACCCCCTTCTCCAGTGTGCAGTTTACTCCAGTTTATGGTTCCAGCATACAGTGATCAGTTTACTCTACAGATGTCTTAAGACTGTGTGAATACGGCTGTCGGCCCCCCAAGTGCTGCATATTGTCTTAAGGTGATGTCACTCATATGCCTCTACGTAGAAGCTGCGCGCAGAAGTGGACACCCGAACAAAAAAGGGGGAAAACAAAACAGCTAAACACAATTAAATTGCTTCAAAATGTCTCCGTAACGAGGGTGTTAGTCGGCAGCAGAGTATGTTTGTGTTCGGTGTCCTAATGTTTAAAACTTTTCAGCCGATTTTGTCATTTTAGGCAGGATTTTATACTGAAATACTGAGCTTTGAGATTACAGTCCCCTGGCCAAGGCACCTCCCGTACCCCCATAAAAAAACTAGCCTAAAAGTAGCCGTTTTAAACGTATTTCACATATTATACAAACGCACGTTGCATTCATAAAAATAACAAAAATGGCGACCATTTTTTTAAGGGCGGCACAGTGTTGAAGTGGTTAGCATGCCTGATGCCTCACAGCGAGAAGGTTCTGGGTTCTAATCCATTGGTCGATTGGTTCCTTTCTGTGTGGAGTTAGCATGTTCTCCCTGTGTCTACGTGGGTTCTCTCCAGGTTCTCCAGCTTCCTCCCACCGGCCAAAGACATGCTGGTTAGGTTCATTGGTGATTCTAAATACACTATACTGCCAAAAGTATTCGCTCGTCTGCCTATGACTTCCCATTCTTAATCCGTTGGGTTTAATATGATGTCGGTCCATCCTATGCAGCTAAAGCAGCTTCAACTCTTCTGTGAAGGCTTTCTACAAGGTTTAGGAGTGTCTTCCAGAAGCACATAAGTGAGGTCAGACATTGATGTTGGACATTGACATGGAAACCCATTCCATGAAGCGGTCTCCACTGTCTGTTCTTGAGCTAATCTGAAGGTCACATGAAGTTTGGAGGTCTGTAGAGATTGATTCTGCAGAAAGTTGACGACCTCTGCGCACTATGCGTCTCAGCATCTGTTGACCCCGCTCTGTCGTTTTATGTGGCCTGACACTTCGTGGCTGAGTTGCTGTTGTTCCTAATCGCTGGTGGCATCCTATCATAGTACCACGCTGGAAGTCAATGCGCTCCTGAGAGAGACCCATTCTTTCACAGATGTTTGTAGAAGCAGTCTGCATGCCTTGGTACTTGGTTTTATACACCTGTGGCCATGGAAGTGATTGGAATACCTGAATACAGTTACTTGGATGGGTGAGTGAATACTTTTTTGCAATAAAGTGTATAATAAAGGGAACCGTCAACACTATGTGTTATTTTTAACACACAGTGTTGAAAGTGTAGCTTTCCAGTGTCGCATTTTATAAAATTATATACTCATATTTATCATATGTCCACTGTTCTTTCAAGTACAGTGAGGACTGATAACTGAGGTAGTAGTAAGAAAAAGATCTCCATTTGCTTTACTTTTGTGAATGCCACGTGCTCCCGCAGAGTTGGGCCTCATGCAAGAACATTTTTTAAGATATTTCTTTTTTTTTTGAAAGCTCCATGTCGTGAGCGGCTCGTTTCAACCGTTCAGCCGTTAGCGTTTAAGCTAACCTGCTCAGCTGTGTTTTATTCACAAAACGGTGTTACCCCGAGTGACAGGAGTTTCACACCATAGAATATCTGCTGCTGAAATATCGGCACAACAAACACACAAAGACAAACAGCGACAAGCGGCTCTGGAGCAACACTTCGACGGCGACTGGTGCACATTTTGTACCTCGCGGTGCAAACCTCTACGTGGCAAAACTCGTTTGAAGCGCCAAAAACAGATTAAGCCAACTCGAGTGTTGAGCATCGGTTTAACACTTAATATCACTTCCAGTGATAATGAATTGTAGCTTGTTGCTCCGTTGATGGTCACGTGAACGTAGCATAAGGGATATAAGCTGCAGAAGAGACAAAGGAGGTGCAGTTTAACATGAGGTAACATGCTAGCAAACATCTTAAATGAGAGGTGTGCATGGCAGCAGATTAATGCGATGAGTTGGTGATGTTACAGAAGATATTCCCATAGACGGACCTGACCTGAGTAAAGGTGAATTTTTGGTGTCTGTGCTGCAGGTGCAGATTTGATCTCAAAATGTCTAGACACGCTAAAACCAGTTTAGTTGTTCCACACGTTCGCTGGAAAATATGATGACAGCATTAAGAAGAGCTGCTTTGTTGTGTGCAGCCACTTGACAAAAACATGGCAGGAGATACACAGCTGTGCATGCTGTGCACAATGCATGGATGCAGTTTTCTGGCTCACGTGCAGTCTGTTTGCTGTGTGGATCCTCATGGACATGGATGATTGACACCATGAGCTGTACGTCATAGGGATGTCCCGACCGGTATCACGGCCGATCAGGTATCCGGCTTCAGCCAAGCCCGATCTTTTGTAGTTATTTATCCTAGGTCTGCTATGAACGAAAACCACGTCCATGTTCCTCTACGTTGCCTAGCGTCAAGGAGACAAATATATCCTGAGGGGGTTATGGAGCTAAACCAACTCATTTATAGAATACAGAATACAGGTCATTTGAGCCCAGTCATACTGGAAGCAGCACCTTACTCAGGATTGATGGTGATATACTGAATTATACTACAAAGGTTGCTAAATCCCAGAAGAAAAGCAGAAGGCACAACCTCACTGTATTGTCCCGTTACTAATGATAAAGATCTTCAAGAGAGTTCTTTCTTGTGGCTGACTTGAGTTGTGTGGTTCACGACAACACTGGTGGGTGAGCTTCCTTGCGGCCTCCCTAAGCCGTAGCTTCTTGATCTGCATCGGTGATGCGGACGTTTCGTCACGACACTTGTGACGAGTTGGATTCTAACACGACAAGCCGCTGTGCTGTAAGACGAGGCACGCCGCTGCGATCCAGCGCACCGCGTGGGATTCTGAGCGGCACTTCAGGCTGACATACTGTAACTGAACCTCCTGAAGTCTGGGTCAAGTCATGACGGGAATGAAATGAGCTGTGCGGCACAGTTAATTGTTTTATGTGAGAGACTGGCCTGCTTTGTACTGTTGAATGGAAAGGTACCAGAACACTGTCAACCCTGTGAAGTAGTTCAACCCAGCAACGCAGCCACAAGAAGGCTTTCTGTATTTTTGGCTACGTCCTAAGGAAAACTGAAATCCATGTTGCACTCTTATCTTACGCAGCTAACTCAGACAATGGGGATGTCCCTATGGGTATCTGGCTGATCCGGTATCGGGCCTCAGCCAAGCCTGAATTTTTGTAGTTACTTATTTTAGCTCTGCCGTAAACTAAAACCTCGTCCCTGCAGCATAAAAACGTCTTCATCCTCTTTGTTGGCTGGCGTCAAAGCTGCCACAAATCGAAGTAGAAGAAGAGATACGAAAATCAACAATAAAACATGTCTACTGTGTGGAAGTACTTTACTTTTGTCAATCAGATAGAAATTATGCAATATGGATATTTCCAGATCATCAGTCAATACTACCGCCCAAAAAGAAAGAACTAAGTATGGAGAGTCCTCTCAGGCAAAGACTGCAGCAAAACAACAACAACAACAAACACTGAACGTTTAAAAGAAGAGAAAAGTTTCCCGGAGACATCGTCAAGGAGAAACATCTTCCAGAGAGAGTTAGGGAGTTTATTGCAGCGTTGGATGACCAGAACATTTGTGGAGGAGAGAACACAAGGTACCAGCTACCCTCTCCACACTACATTAACTCTGACAGAAAGATTTATTGGACTGAATCCAGTCCACTCTAGGAGAAGACAAGGAAAGACTTTAGGAAGCTACAAGAAAGGAAATGTCGTTTATTAAAGATCGGATTGGGACTCAGATCGTCCGATATTTAATTCTCAATGATCGGTATTGGTTCGGGGGCCAACAAAACCTGATCGGGACATCCCTAGTGGACGATACCTTAAATGGTCTGAAAACGCCATTACGCCTGCATTAACTCTTTGACGCCTGAATCGATTTTCAAATTATTTAAAGAAATTAATTATTTGTGTTTTTGCTTACCTCTCTGACCAGTCCTACGAGAAACCAGTGCAAAAGGATCCTAGGAATTCTTTTGAATGTGCACAAACAGACATTGGAGGATTACGTGCGTTATTTCGGCTGCAGCCTGAACGGAAGCAGTGCGTCGCGAATTTGCGACAAGGGTCAGTTAACGTGTTCTACGTGAGTGAGGGGTTGATCTAAGAGGCCTGACATCTGTTTGAGGTTGGCTCAGTCGGTGCATCCCTACGCTATAATACAAACAATGAGCAGATAGCTAGACGCGCAGTGTGATTTTAAAACGGTAGCTAGCTAACTCTCAGGAAGCTGTGTACACAGTACTGTATTAAAGGCTTATTGTGGAAATGGACAAAGCGGCGTTTTAGACCGACGGTCTCACGGCGTGGTCGTCGTTTGAATGACACGGCGCTCCCGCAGCTTACAATAGAATAGCACTACTCTGGTTTTCCAAGCTGGGCCTTTAAGACAAAATATTAAAAAAAAAAAAAAAACAGCCCTTATGCTGAATCTCATGATGCTGTCCCTGCAGGCTCTGCACAGTCCCTCGGCCTACAACTCAAGACAAGTTTCCTTTTACATGAATCTTGAAGTAACTGTGCAAACATTTGAAAAAAAATATATATTTAAACAGACCTCATCCATTTGGTATGGCAAGGCTTTCGTTTTTGCTTTTGATATGTACAGTACATGAACATCTGAGAAGATCAGTACATTTCTTTTTGTATCTACAGCAGGCGGTCATGTCTCTCACACAGTACATTATATATATATATATATATTTGGGATTTAAATATCACCTATAGGTGCATCTCTCTCTCTCTCTCTCTCTCTCTCTCATTTGGGAATACTTTCACAGGCCCAGGATGCATTTTACAACAAATTTACATAAAGAAAAAATTGAGAAAAAAAAAAAAAGTCCTGAGGCCTAAATGTCGCATCGGCCTTCCAAGCATCATTAACCTGTGTGATCATTGGTCCGGTCTCCTCTGCGGGTACTCTGTTCCTGAGGACTTGACAATGAACTGAAAAAAAAATAAATAAAAATACCTTAACAAGGAACTGACAATACCTTAACCCTGATGAGCACATATTTGTACCACTCCAGGTGCCTCTAAGAACTCTTGATTTAATTCAGACGTGGTGCAGAACCAGCAAAACAAGTAGTGACACTGTAGTTTTTTTTCTACTGAAGACTACACACTCGGACTGAGCTCGTGGAGCTAGGTGGGTTTCACCGCAGATTTGAGGTCAATTCAGTTTCAAGCCGAAGGACTGGAACTACAAACAATTACGGCTGTTTTATTTTATTTTTTTTCCCATTTATTTGACTTGCTTCGAGGAAACCTTTTGATATCTACAGTTGAACAAGTACAAAAAAAATAATAATGATAAAATAAAAATAAAAAATAAAAAAATAAGCTGAATTCACCTCAGTCTTGAAACAAGAAGAAGAAAAAAAAAGAATTTAAAAGCTAATAAAAGAGTCAATGAAAAGTCATTTTCGATCTCCGGCCGCGAACGAGATGTTTGTGGACTTTGTAAATGTCAATGATTTGGTCATCTTTTTATCATGCAATATCATGTATAAAGACATCATGTTGGGGGTGGGACGGGGTCGGGGGCCGATATGATGATGAATAATGTCCAGTGACTTATGTTTATTATAATAGCTGACTTTCTGTTAACTCCTGAAATGCAGATGTTGCCAAATTACCATCACCTATCATGTGTTGTCATGAAAAAAGAAAAAAAGAAAAAAAAGAAACAATCAGTTTTGGTTTTGTATAACAAAAGAATGATATACTGATATTTGTCAAGTATTTCCGATGCGATCTTTGTTTTACGTGTTAACTACAGACTCTTTTCCTTTCCGTTCTGGTTTCCTTTCTGTGTATTTTTTGGTATGATCTAATGACGATTGTTGTTTCGGTCACGTCAGCCTCAACATTTCCGATTCAGTTCTGACTCTCGCCGGAGGAGGAGGAGGAGGACGACGACGACGGCGCTTGTTGATAAATCTCAACAAAAGTCCGTTTCTGGCGT
The DNA here is from genome assembly GCA_005024645.1 of Planiliza haematocheilus. Taxonomy (NCBI): domain Eukaryota; kingdom Metazoa; phylum Chordata; class Actinopteri; order Mugiliformes; family Mugilidae; genus Planiliza; species Planiliza haematocheilus. Next base: position 64,417 of record SRSE01000694.1, on the reverse strand, counting down.
CGCTTGATCTCGGACACGTGTGAACAGACTCATGACGGAGGCTCGTTGCTTTTCATTGGATTATGATGACATGCCGATTTTGATTTTGAAAAATTATAACGTCTAATTAATTCCTATTTGTGAATAGTATTCCAAACTCACCATGACGACAATTTCTGTTATTGAAACACATTTTGAGAAGGTCGAATAAAGATATTTTACATTCAAACGCACGACTGAATCAATGCTCTCGCGCACATGCGGCTTTGGTTTGGCAAGGACGGGCCCCCTGAGACCTGGAGATACTGTTGTGCATAAACTTGTGGCTGAAAAAGGGACTATTTATGTAATTAACAGCCGAGGCAGAGCGCTGCTGTAGTGTTGAGGGTGAGTCACGCGTCTAAAAATACCACACAGGGCCACTGCACACAGATGAGCGCTAAGAGGGTGGCGCAGCCTGAGACGGCCTGCGACTGGAGAATCCACTAAGTACCTGTAATTCATCAGTGGCTTCCTCCTCTGTGTGGTCCGCTGCTAGCTGCGACCGCACGGGTCAGCCAGCAGTGTTATTTATTGAATTCTGGGCTTCATCCATTTGTGAAGCGCGTTGGGATTTAGAAACCCCACCGCTGGCTCTGCTGCAGCACAGAGTTCTACTTTTAGAAACCTCAAATGTGTCTTTGCCATTTAGGTGCGGAACTGACATTTCCAGGAAAGTGATTCTTGGCCCCGGGACCCAAACCAAACCGCTAAACTGCAGCCCGCTCTGAGAAGCAATGTAGGCATACATGGAGAACGTAAACAAAGCCGATTCCTGGACTCATCACGGTACGTTGCGAGAACCCAATGTCACTGGGTTAGGTTTAACAAAAGTCCACATGAATGACCCCATCTTGAGGTAATCCGTGGACATTTTCAGTAAGTAAATGAGTTGTGGTGCGTTTACTGACATTTACAGAAATGATGGAGGTGAATGGTAAGTTCATGTATCGGAATTTAGTCGTATAGAGCTCCGGTAGCTGACGTCACCCTGCACGGGCAATCGCAACGCCGCCATATTGGCAGGAAAGCTAGCGTTGCTTCATTGCTTATTAATACTCGGTTGACAGCCGGGAGCAGCTAACTAACTTGTCCTCGAACTAGTTGCATCCAAAAATGGTCGACAGCTCTTGTGCCCCAGGATGCCAGGTCAAAGCGTGAAAGCGTTTTTTTGCATCTTTGTTTGTCAGCGTACAATAATGAAGTCCAAGGCAACTTTTTTTACTGGACTTAACCAGCCTGTTAGATTATTTCTCTTTTCAACTAATTACCATATGTTGTTCACTCAGTTTATATCAAATTATGCGATATACGGGTAAAATTTAACCTGGCCATGTTGGCAGGAAGGCGCACTTTTCAAATGTGGTTGACAAACTGCAATAAGAAAGTGACCAACTTGTCCTTGTACCAGTTGCATCCAAAAATGGTCGACAGCTGTTGTGCCCCAGGATGAAAGGATAGTCGGGGACAAGCAAAGTGGTGGGATCCCTCAAGAAACGTATTTGTCTTGTGTAGTGATCACTTTTTATCAGGTACAGAATCCAGCGTCTTCCAAGTGTAATGTTTTTGACACCATGTCCAACAGGTTTCTTTTCATAAAGGCAAGGTAGTTTAATGTTTATAGTGTGGATTACAAAGGGCACTAAAACTACTCACACTGAGAAAGAGATTCAGGATTAAACATTTACTTGTTGTAGTTCTTCAACGTATGCTTTCAGTGACTCTCTGGAGTAGGACAAAGGAAAGTTAATGAGGTGGTTTTATATATATATATATATATATATATATATATCCAGATACTGCAGGTCAGGAACATTGTCCACGTCGGCTGTTTCTATGTTTGAAAAGATCACTCCTGGATGAACGCATAGGACCCATAAGTATACCATTGTTTAGCTACAGTTCCACCTCCAAAGGTGGCACCAAAGTTGGCAAATAGTTAACTTGTTTGGGTGGGACTCAGGAAAGCCATGGTACAACCACAATCTGCTAACAACAGATAGCTGTTGAGATATTACTGTGATGGACCAATCAACATTTTTATCCAACATATAATAAAATTGTGTAAGAAAGTCCATGAGACACATTTCTGCAAATGATTTGTGCATATTTGATGTTTCTATTTAAATGCTGGGAAGGGAAAAAAACTGAGGAACCAAAGTGTTATATAACTTACTTACTTAAAAAAAAAAAAAAAACCTTAAATAAGCAAAAGAGTTATGGGACAGTATTTCCCTAGGTTGCAGTTTTACATTTACATTTAAATTGTGGTTTAAAGTTAACTCAGATTGATGACTTGGCTTTAAATAACAATCCCATTGAGATTCAACCAGGACATTAAACAACGGCTCAGAATCAGATTACTTGTCTCTTGATTCATTAAAATAAGTGCATGAGGCCACAGAGAAATTTAATCAGCCTTTTTATTTTTTACTTTATCACATAGGACTCAGGAGTTTTGCATACACTGATCTCCAGGAGCAGGTTGGCGTACTGTAGGTTGGAGAAGGTGAAATGAAGCTAATAAAGCTGTGATCAGCGGTTTGGGTGTCTGTGTGGTCCTTTTCTGCAGAAATTCCTGCTGCTGAGAGTCCGCCTGTGGACCTACCGCACGGGAGAGGCAAAACCTCTCCGCTCGCTGACATCCAACCTACCACAGTCAGCCTTACTCATGCAGACTCTGCTGACCCCGATCTACCACGCTGCACGACGACGCTCCAGCCATTCATTTACAAATCACTCTTCTAAACCCAGCAAACAACACGGAGATGTCGTGAAAGCAGTGTGCAAATTACAGGATGTCTGATTTACTTCACGGTGATCAGGGAATCTGAATATTTGAACGTATAAAATACCACTTTAACTTCATTCAGGAATACTGGTCCCTATGTGGCAGGAGAAATTTCAACAGACACTGCACATCAAGCCCGGTAACAGATGCTGAAGTGTGTTCATGCCAAAGACAAAACATCGGGAAAATGTAGTTTATGCAGTTCAGTGCACTGAGGTATGAGGAAACTAAACAATCAAGCTTTTCAGGCCAGGATTCAACTCTCCATCTATACCTGAAGGACTATGGACATGAGACACAGCAGCTGGTGTGATAATCTACTGTCCCTTAATGATGTTGGTGTTTATTTTGGTCTTAAATGCTGGCCAGGGACGCATATATGGATGACCACAGCTACTTAAAGCCAGCCAAACGTGATCAAATTCACCAGATCGGATGTTAACGCATAGTCTGATCTATGTCGTAGCCAGTGACGCTACTGATAGGCTGTCCACAGACGTTCAAAATGCACACGAAGAACAACGAAAGATGCAACAATTTGGCAAATGAAGCTAGCAGAGGGTTGGTAGATATCCAGGCTGCGGTATCGGTGTGGGGGGTGGTCAGGAGATGAGGGGTTTACTACGGGACAAGTGGAAATGGGAGTTAACAGATTGGCAGGACAGCTGCAGGAAAAAAAAAAAAAAAACTGAGCCAGAGCAACAATCATGACACATGCTGATGTTTAGCAGGTGTCATGATTAATGCATGGTGTCCAACATCTTGGTTTAGCATATTCACAACTGAAGCTGCCAGGGATATCCTTAATTTTACAAGTCTTGCCTACGGATCAAACGTTATTCCTCGTGGCAAACCAGTTGTAAAAATGTTTTTACAAGAGAAGCTGGTGGATTTATGCTCTTCCAAACAGAAGTAGTGTTTCCTGAGACAGGTCCAGCTAGCTAGCTAGCTAGCTAGATGTTCAGGGGCGTAGATAGGGTCCAAATGAGGCTGCAGTCCTTGGTGCAGATTTATTGCATTAAACCAGAGTATTAGTATAAAATATACACATTTTCTAGGAAGTCCAACATCTATAAAGGCATCTACATATTTTTTAATAAAAAAGTATCCTGTGCACGGCTGCACTCTGTCGCCAGGCAAGTACAAGGATGACCTGCAAAGTCCCAAATTAAATTGGATACCAGCATTCTTTTGTGTGTGTGTGCAATATTGGTCAAGAATCGTCCTGGTTTTGGGGCAAATATCCTACTATTAAGGTTTAGAAAACCAATTTAACGGCGTGTCTGTGCCAAGAGGGATACTTAATGCACGAAACCCAAACTGAATGCCTTTCAGCCATGGCAACCTCCGCCACACCGGGCACGACTCACAAGACCAGATACCGGCTTCAGGATCTCCATTTCACCCAATATGAATTGAAGACAGAGGGAGGTACGCGCAGAAGTCCACACGCCAAGCCACTGTGCAGCTCTCGCAGCATTCCCGTGTGACTAAAGGGTCGACACGGAGGCCGGTGGCGGTTTCTATCCGCGCTGCCCCTCAGCCACCGCAGCTTCCTTCCAGGGCCTTGATGTCCGGTTTGTTTTCTCTTTTTGTCAGAGCGTGGTGTCGACTGGTTGCTGGCCCGAGGCGGTCAGGAAGGAAGGGGCTGACCACAAACTGTCCTGTGGTGGGTTACGCATCCAGTAAAATCCGCCTGTGTGTGTGTGTGAAACAGCGACATATACCCAACATTTTCTCTCCATACCATCCGCCATGTATCTGGATGTGTATCTCTGACACAGTCTTCAACGGTTCTTGGCCTTGTCCTCACATATTTGAGGCATCTTTCCAAACCGTATACTAGATGTACAAACTATACGCAGCTTGAAAAATACGTGAGATACTTTCTTGGCAGCGTCGCAGTCTTTACTTCATGCTATATGAACGGCAGCGTAGGTGTACGGTTAAAAGCACAAAATGTCCTGTGCACACCATGACAGCCGCGTCATTTCCTCCCTCTGTTTGAACACCAGACGCACTTTGCTGTTTTACCTCGGAAGGAAACTTACGCTACAGATAATAAAATTGATTTTGACGTTTCAAATGTGTTTTAGAATGCAGTTTTGTGATCGCTGTGCCTTTTCGTAAAAGAGCGCCGTCATCAGCACAAAAAGAAGTTATTTTTCTACCGTGTCAGCAGTCATAAAAATAGGTTTAGCTTCAGTAGTCAGCATCTGTGTGGTGTGTACCGGGAGGAAGAGGAGAATAAGTGATGAAAAACAGGAGTAGATGGTAAACAGGCGGACAAAGGGCTCCAGCTGTTTGGAAGCAATCGAGCGTCACGTCAGAGCGCCGGCCCGTCCTTTCACCCACACAGCCTTAACCCAGCGATGGCCAAGGGTAACATTTAGGGACGCATGGGTACGCAGCCAAACTCCAAACACGACTCGCTCCGAAACAAAAGTTGGACGATGGGAACTAAACATGTGGAGGTGCCCGGTACATGTGAGACTATAAATATTAGCCGGAGTCTGCTGGGGCCGTCACAAGGACTTTACTGGATCGCACCGGACAGTGACATAAGATTTAAACTTGTGCACATCAAAGATTCTGAATTAGGGATAGATTTTTAACAATGTCACTTTCTTTAAATAACTTTCATGGATGCTTTCTGTGCATCGCTTTCTGCTCGTCCCTCATCCTTCTGCTGAGCACCGGATGCTCAGAAGCCTCAACATACCACAAGAAAGGTAAGAACTGCTTCTGTTCTGCAGAATTATTCTTCAAAATGATGCATAAGTATTTTCCGGGATGCTGCTTTCCACGCTGATCATCACTTTTGCATTGTGACTAATGATACCCATGGCTGTTAGACCTGGCTGACGGTGGACCTTCTGTCCTCCATACCCTGACCTTGCATTGAGCCCTGAGGGACTCCTCTCAGCAGATCAGCGTGTTCCTATTGATCCACTTGTCAAGGTGACAGAGAAACCCCATGAGGACGGCAACCTCCAGCCTGCAGAAGTCGGGGGACAGGGCTAGACTGTGGACGCTAGATTTAGCCATTAATGTTCCTGACCCCTTGCAGCAGGGCTGTAGGTGTCCTGCCAAGATGAAAGACATTTATAGGCTTTGCAAAAGTTTCAGTGTCCTATGTGGTACAGTTTCACCCACCGGGGTCAAAGCTGAAGGTTGGACCAGAGAGAAATGATTAAAGAGAGTTGGCTGGATATGCCACTAAAGTGCTCGTTTCTTCCACAGGCATCTGTTCATACAAAGACAGGTTCTACAAACCAGGAGACTCGTTCCGGAGAGGCTGCGACAAATGCTTCTGCCACGAGTTCGGTTTCTACTGCGTCGCGTGAGTAGATCACACATTCTGCACGTCAGCGTGGCCAGTTCATCAAAATCTGGATGACTTTCAAGATTAATACTCATGATCCACTGACACTACCTTTTACACCTAACTTCATATTTTTGACTCATCCATTAAAATGTCTCCACATATGTTCACAATGTCCAAATGTTGAGTTCTAATTAAAATTTTAAACGTTCTAACTCACACAAGAATGTAATCTGAAGGTTACGTATTTTTGGAGTTCCACAAGGCTCAGTGTTGGGTCCCTCATTGTTTACATCTGTGAACTTAACTTTAATCTAAATTCTATCAGAAATTCCAAAGTTTAAATGTTACATTTAGAAAGAAATGTGATGAAAACGTGTTGATTTACAAAGTAGAAAATATCAGTTTGGTCTTTTTCTCACCATGCACCATGGTTCTGATAGCCTGATTAAAACCTCTCCTCTTTCCCAAAACAGGCCGATGAAGCCCACCTCTTGGCCCAAGAAGTGTCGCCGGGTCAGGACTGAGTGCGGCTATACGGTTGTTTATAGAGAAAACCCACTGGTGGAGTGCCGAGCCTACAGCTGGATAGGATGAGATCTCACGTGGAAGAGTTAGGAACACAATGTATAATATAAATGCCGTGTATAATTGTCCCTGGACAATATAATCCTATGATATTACTGTAAAAGGTTACACTAAGGACAAGTCAAATTGTTTTTTTGATGCCTATGGTTTCAATTAAAAACCTAAAAGTCAAGATGTCATAATTTGTAGATTTCAGTGCACTTGTTTCAGAGGCTTTACGCTTAGTATGAATGTATTCTGATGGTCAAAGTTACAGAGAGATTAAATGCCACATGCCACTGTTAGCACAGTAACGTTTGAGGACATGTGCACATATGCATTTCACGTACGGAGCCGATTGTTGCATGAATGTCAGCAGATTGTGTTTCTGTTCTAAGGAGCTGCAGATGTCCACAGTCTGAACTAATAAATATAAATATACTAAATATAAAGGAAGCTGAAACATGATATAAAATATAAATGTGGTCATGACATGAAATCTTGAAGGAATTTTTGCTTGATTAGAAAAAACAGCTATTCGATACGGCATTCTTTCTTTTTTCATCCGGTTTCCGCATACAATCAATTTCATTTCATTTCATTTTGAGTCATATTCCTGGCCTTCTCACGCTTTTCACAAATAACAAAAAAGAGAATTTCATTTTCTTTCTACAATGTGATTTAAGAAATATCAAACAAAACAACAGATGTATTTGCTTTCACTGAAACAGGAAGTAGGCTACATCTGGAATTTACAGAGCTCTCACAGGCATGGATCATTACGTTCATTTTTGGATGTTTCTTCCAGAAATAAACCTGCTGCTTCTCCAGATTCACAAAACAAACCAAAGATCAAAATCAAATCCAAGATCTGAGGACGTGATGCGACACAGAGCAAAAGGAAAGGTACTTAAAGAGAACGCCCTGAATGGTTTTGACTTTAAACCCATCAGAACATTTGCATGCAGGTGCAGCATCTTGGAGAATTTGCCAATGTTCTTCTAAACATTTAATCCGTGTTTTATCTTTCCATATAATCTCAGAGTGATCTCCTCATCAAGACTCTGGGGTCACCAGACCTACTTCAGCAGGACTTTGTTTGTATGGTGTTATTGTCGTGCTGCCGAACTAAAACTAAGATTTTACCAGATTAGTTGGGCTGATACACATAAAATACACTGGCTTTACATTCGTACTGAAATGAATCTTTATTTTTTTTGTCTTTATTCTTTAAAGCTGTACAAAAAGTTAAAAGAAAAGCGTCTTTAACACATTGTAGGAGATTAACAAATGAGTACATTCTGTTTTCTTACTTCTATTTCGCTGGTAACATTCAGTTTGACTAAACAATAGCTGCTCTTAAGTGTTGAGCCGCCCTCAAACATAGCCACACTATAAGAACTGCTTAAGTGCTTCAGAGGGCTCCCCTGGAGATCATCATGTGAAAAAAAAAAAAAACACATTTCACGGGAATCCTTTACAGGATAAAAATTGAAAGATGCCCCGAAATTGATGAGGTCTAGCTGCTACAAGAGGTCAACCAAGGATGGCAAAGGCTCTGTGCGGCAGTAGCCCTCCTCTCTGGGTGATAATCCAACATGCGAAGGAGGAAGTCTGAGAATGCAGACGCCTCCTCCAACAGGAAGTGATATTTCTCCACAAGAACATCGTAGAGGCTCCAGAGCCTCAGTCGACCAACGCGATGCAGGTCACCTGGATGAGGAACGCAGTTCTTCAGTGCACACACAGGCACAATAACAGCAATTGGTTTGTTTAGAAGTAAAAAAGTAGTTGGTTAGGGAAGTTAAATAACAGATTTACCTCTGCGGTCGAAGTACTCTGCGGAATATTTACCCGACAAGGCGACAGCTGGCGGGATTTTGCCAAGCAGCTCCATGATCTGAGCGATGTGGTCTGAGGTGGATGGAAACATGAGACGCAGACTTTTTCACAGCACGCATTAGCAGCAACAATTACCACGCAGTCAGTGTGTAATCTTATTTAATCCCGTTTCATTGCTCGTCATGCCCCAGTAAGCGCAAACGCCGCTGCACGACACGTACCTTCCTCCAGGGAAAGGGGGTCGCTGGCTTTGGGTTCGAACAGCGGGTCTCCAGTGACCAACTCAAAGGCCTGGGAGAATTCAGAAGAGCATTGGAGGGTGAGATGTGAGGCCGAGCATGGACTAGAAGGTACAGCTCATCAAATGATGGATCTCATCACAATATGGATGATTTTCAAGATTAATGCTCATGACTTTAATGATCCACTGACACTACCTTTTACACCTAGCATCACATTTGTGACTCATCCATTAAAATGTCTCCACATATTTTCATGATGTCCAAATGTTGAGTTTTATTTAACATGTTAAACATTCTAACTAACACAAGAATGTAATCTGAAGGCTACATATTTTTGGAGTTCCGCAAGGCTCAGTGTTGGGTCCCTTATTGTTCACATCTGTGAACTTAACTTTAATCTAAAATCTATCAGAAATTCCAAAGTTTAAATGTTAATTTTAGAAAGAAATGTTATGAAAATGTGTTGATTTACAAACATAAACTCTTGTTTTTAAATATTTCAAAGTAGAAAATATCAGTTTGGTCTTTTTCTCACCATGCACGCGACGCTCCACATGTCAGCTGGCGGGCCGTACTCAGATCCCAGCAAGACCTCTAGTGAGCGGTACTGACGGGTCTGGATCTCCTCAGAGAAGTGTTTGTACTGGTCCGACACAAAGAGATAGAGCGGACATATTCAATTTTGTAGGAGTCTTTTGTTTTTTGTTTTTTGCTGCCAGGATGTAATAATCAACAAATATGGATTCCTGCTTTTCAGAGATTAAAAATTTATGCTGAACTCGCAGTTTGTCATGAAATGGCTAAACACTTTATTTCCCTAATGGATCACTAAAATGGTTTTGAGAGGCAGTGAATACCACTTTTAAATATTTAGTTTATTTCTCAGATCCTTTCTTTTGGCATTGAGCCCTAAAGTGGAAACAGAGTTTTTCACTTAAGTCAAAGCCTGTTATATATTTTTTACACAAGGGACATCTGTGTGTGTATTTTTGCATGCGTTTTCTTCTAACAGTTTGGTAATAGTTGACCAATAATTGTCAAATTGATCTCTTAATACATTCTCTGGCCACTTGGGGGCAGCAGAAACCAGTTTGATAGGCCTCGATAACATATTCAGTATCACTGCCTCGTAAAAGTGGATCCCTCTTGTCGGACATGGCTAAAGTGATGTGTCAGGCTTAAAGGTTTCTCATAACAGCTTGTAAAATATTGATAGAGTACTTACCACCCAACAGGAGCTGCCCAAGTCAGCGATCTTCACTGCAGTTTCCTTTAAACTGTATGGATTTACCTGCTGCCTCTCTGAAAGAAACAATAAAATTATCATAATTAAATTATACCTTTTTGAGTTTTGCCAATTTTCACCATTTTGGACCAGATGTAGCTCCTCGACTGTTTGTTCAAATGTAAATGTTGTATCTGTAGTTTAAAAAAAAAAAAAAAAAAAAAAAAAACTACCTGTGGACTTGGCTTCCTTCCCAGTCATTACAGAGGAGGAAGTGCTGCCCCCTGCTGATGCTTTGTGGGACTGCTCTTCCAAACACAGCAGGATGTTCTCTGGCTTGACGTCTGTGTGGATGATTTTACACTGAGTGTGAAGGTAGTCCAGACCCTGCAGAACCTAGACAAGAACGTGGAGTGGTCAGTGATGCTTCCTGTTCCCTGACTTTGTTTAATCTGCAAAACTGCTGCCTCAAAGAGATGAGAGAAAAAAAATTAGATCTAACTACATATGCATCATCAAGCATCTTTGGCTCCAAAACACTGTTTTTACAAGAGCTTTATTAAATAACAGTCCCTTTGATCAAGTATTTGCTTGGTTGCCAGGAGCTAGATGAGAAGACGTTGTTCTCTTGTCTATATGCCAACTATGAACAAAGAGCCAGGAGGTGTTTAGCTTAGCTAAGCATAAAAACTGCTACTATGACTATGTTTAAAAATAATAATAATAATCTGACAACCTTCCTGCCAGCAACAATAAAGCACACTAGATGACATTTTATATCTTTCAGGTTTGGTAAAATGTTTGCTAAGCTACCTTTCTCCTGCTCAGTCATCATGCTAGTCGAAGCTAAGGCACTTCTCCTCTCTACAGCTGCATTTTATGGCATTATTAGTTTCTAATTTAAAAGAAAAATATGCCAAAGCACACTAGATAACATTTTATAATTTTAACAGAATGACAGGTTTGGTAGATTTCAGCTAGCTGTCTCCTCCTGCTACCGGTCTTAAGCTAATTTGCTAGCCTGCTCACTGTAGCTGCAGGTTGTGGTATAGTTAATTAAACATGACTAAATCCACCCAAGGCACACTAGATAACATTTCTATCTGTCATGGAATGACACCGCAAGTTTCCTCCTGCTTCCAATCTAGCTAAGCTAATTGTTGGTTCACCCCAGCTGCATGCTATTCTAATTGATATATATTCTCCACTATACATTTCTACAAATTCTCCAAATATCATGCTTTAGGCCTGTAATGTAAGTGTTTAGTGATTAAAAAAAGGGATTTTTACAGAATATTTTTGCTAAACTGGAAACACGACGTCTCTTCTATGCATTAGCAGCAATGTGTGTGTGCATCACTCAACACCTTCGCATGATCTTGAGCTCCTGCAGATAAATTGTGAACGTGCTCTCCACTGATCCTATGATTTACCTGAGTAAGTATTTGTTTGACCCACGGCTGCAGCAGTCCTGGATTCCCAAAACACAGCTGCCAGCTTCTCAGGTCAGGACCCAGCAGCTCCAGCACCAGACACGTGTCTAACCACCGGGCATCAAGGCCAATGCCACCGCACTGAATGCAACCTGCACCTGATCTGTTGTTGCAGGGATTTGCACATTCACTCTTACTTATGCTAGCTAATACTTCGCTAAATAAAAGTGTTTAGCTATGTGACCCATGCATGCACATGATAACTCCTCAGCCCTCGGTGTCAAGTTCTGAATGCATGTCCAAGAAGGATACGGATCCCGTTGACCCCGGCCAGCTTAAACTCATCTAGCAGCTGAACGATCCTTTGGCTGGAGGGGTGACGGGCCAGAGGACCCCCGGCCTGAGGAAACAGTGAGTAACAAAACTTATTTTACTGTCGTAGCGTACAAAAGGAAACATGAAAATGTCTCAGATTGGAATTAGAGAGTCGTGTTCGGAAACCAAAAGTTAGAGTGTATAAACTGAAGCAGAGGTTCACTAACACATCGTAGGAGGGCCAGCTCATCCTGTCCCGCCTGGGCGAAGCCAGCTCCGCTCTTCAGCACCTTCACAGCGACCCGCCGACCCAACCTGCAACACAGAGCCCAGATCAGATCTGACGGGACACTGGAAACACAGAATACTACACTTTCTGCTGAACACATCAAATCTGTACCATATGCTAAAAATAAAAATGAAAATGCTGATAATATCCAAGCATCTTGATCCTTTTCGTACAGTCCCTAAACGGACCTACCTGAGGTCTGTGCAGAGCCACACAGTGGAGAAATAGCCCCAGCCAAGCTTAGAGACGACCTGGTACCGTCTGTTGAAGGTGTCTCCTATCTGGACGGGGTGGTACCCGCCTGAGGAAAGGAAAGTGATGAACAAAGTAGGAATACAAAAACCTTGACATCATACAGCATCCACTGCACATTTTTCTAATGTTTTTTACGGAGCATGCAGAGCAGACTGAAAGGTGACAAAGAAGCCGTTTCTGGCTTTGCAACTTCCTCAGAGCTTTGGCGTGTAGCTGAACAATGACGAGGCCTAACTCTGATGACGCACAGCTCCTGGACACCGTCAGAGATCTTGAAATTGCTGCTCTATAAGTTATAGTCCAGTGTCGGGCGCCCGTGATACTGCGGATGGATACAAGAGGTGCAAAAAGATACCACTTCTTATCCTATGAAGGGTCGCGGGGGACTAGAGCCTATCCCAGCTGTCATTGAGGTGAGAGGCGGGCTAACACTGAGAGACACTCACACCTACGGTCAATTTAGAATCACCAATGAACCTAACCAGCATGTCTTTGGATGGTGGGAGGAAGCTGGAGAACCTGGAGAGAACCCACACAGACACAGGGAGAACATGCAGAACCAGTCAGCCATGATGGATTAGAACCCAGAACCTTCTTGCTTCTTGTGAGGCATCAGTGCTAACCACCACCCCACAGTGCCGTCCATATATATGTATATATTTTAAATACAAATGATTCATTTAAACTGCTTAAAACAGTTTAAATGAACAAAATCAAGGATGGGAACTAAATAAATGTTACAACACAACAGATTCTCATTACATTTTCAAATGTTTTGTGATACGGAAAAAGCAGATGCGAGCAGTTTGGAAATATAACCTAAGGATTATCTTGGGTCCAAAACTCTTTGATTTGAGTTTTGAGTTAAAGAAACATTCTATTAATTCTATACTTAGAACTTTATGACAAAGGGTTTAATCTCTCAGTACAAAGTTATTCACTTTATATTTACATTAAAGCTGCACTAACTCTCCTACAACTGAAAACCTTGAAAGTGATTTCAGCTCAGAATTACTGGACACCTGCTTAAATTCTTTGGTGAAACTGATCGCGTGCAACACAATAAATAAAAAGAACCTGAAGCTGCTAAGAACACACATTTTAAAGAGATAAAGCAGGTTAACACAAAATAAATGCCTCCTTTCGTGCCATAAACTAAAAGTTTTTCACAACCTTTTTCCACCTAACATAACCCATGGCCGACTCCTCCACAGGCTCAGTTGGCGGGGCCACGTGGCGTCACACTCGTTAGTATAAAAGCATCTGAGAACGGCGAGCAGAGTTAACCGAAGTGGATGTGTCCTCTAAACATCACCTGTCCAGACGACACAGACATTTAAGAGTTGGACTCTGAGTCATTACGGCACACTTTCTTTATGGAGCTGTTTGGCTGCACAGTGCTCCTGCTCCATGCACGTACTGCAGCTGAGACAGACTCTGCAAACAGGAGCTTAGGAGGCTCAGAAATTTCACATTTCAGCAGCGAACCTGCCCTCGGACAAGCGGCTAGGATCAGATCTCCAGCTACGGCCCGTCCGCTCATAACGATGGTTAGGGGTCGGGGTTCTAGCTGGAGCCCGGTGATACAGAGTCAGCACGCTGGAAGAATCTTTTAATGCATCCAGTACACGCCAGATGGGTTCATGCGTACATCTGCAGAGGACGGCGTGAGCTCAGAGACTCTGTCCTACCGTAACAGTAGTCTCTGGGGTCCTCAGAGTCCTGGCTGTCCTTGGGATCCAGCTGCTCGTGGCATCCGAGGGCTTTAAAGCTATTAGACGAGCCGCCGTCACTCCTACAAACACACAGGGGAAAAAAAATAAAAGATGGGTGTCTGTGGCCTCCTGCGTTCCTCAGCCTGTGCTCTTCATCTATATGTAGATGTAAGAACATGTGTGTGTGTGTTTGTGTGTGTTTGTGTGTGTTTGTCGGAGCTGAGCTACTTTTAGAGTTTCCCATCGCCTCGGCCTGCCATGGAAACTTGTCCCGCTGCCTGGCTAAGAGTGGACGAGCGGCATCGGAAGTTGCACTATTTCTGACTGTAACTGGCTGTAAATCATTTGGCTTCGCGTGTCCGTGCAACCGGAGAGCGCTGCATCCCAGCTGCTTCGGGTCTCTGCTGTAGAGGACGCTGCAGGAGCCGGGGTCACGTCATGTGTGAGATCAGTGTCTGTTTTTGTTGAAGTTTCGTGCAGGACAGGCCCAGATACACACTGCATGCTTGAACAATGACTTTAGAAGATGATTAAAGCCGATTAGTTTGGAAAATATGTTCTAGCGGCACTGATATTTTGACATTTGAGGCGCTGAGTTGCCTCTTTGATGGCTAAAATAATGCTGCCGTGCTTAATTTGTGTTAAAATGACCATGTTTGTGAGCTGAGCTGCACTTTCTTGAGCTCATGCAACAATGCCAGGCTGGATAAACATATTCAACGTAATGCAAAACACAATGCATCAGTGGAAAACTCGCCAGAAATGATATATTTTGGTGCACCTTGCAAAAAAATGTGGTGATTTTTCGCTCTTGTTGAAGTGTTTTATGTGCAAGTAAAGTTTCTGTACTCACGAGTGACGCTGCTGAGCCGAGCAGGGACTCCTCTGCATGGCTTGGTTCAGCGGATGCAGCCGGTATCTTGAAGCGTAAAAGCCGGGGCGGATACCTGCAGCCGGCACAGAGATCAGATCTGACACGGCAGCAGACGTTAAGTGCAGCTGCAGCACATTTAACGTTGCAGTGGAGCCGGGCAGCTAAAGAGGTGGAGGTGGTTGGGAGGAGGGGAGCTGGGGGTGGGGGGGTGACAATCCCTCTCAGGAGGCTTGGAGCGGCAGCGGCGAGTCAGCAGAGTCTAAAGATGGAAATCCCCGGCAGCCTCCTGACTCACCGCCTGCCAGGACTTTACTCCTGCTTCTCCTTGTGTGATTTCTATCTCCTGGTCACGTTAAACTCCTTCTGTCTCGGCTGCTCCATTCCTTCTCGTTTGTCTGTTCTGCTGTGGGAAAGCCCCAACAGAGCAGAGGGGTGGAGGAGGCTAAAAGATGAGAGTGTCGTTTGAGGCTGCACAGATCCAGGCAGGAACGGGGGGGCGACAGCTGCCGATTTATTTTTTTTCCGCACGGTCTCCGGGGGAGTTTGACCTTTGGGCCGGCGGGGATCACGGATCGCTAAAAGCGGCCCGAGAATGGGATCCCCGTCCTCCAGCCATGATATTAAGTGTCACAATAAAGTCATGAGAACAAAGGTCAGATGAAAAATCAGACGGGGTGCTCGCCGCTACCCGGCGGCGGCTTGAAGGGACAGAGCGTTTCAGCCTTCACCGCGTCTCCCTCTCTGCAGGGCTTCATGGCTGAGATGGAGAGAGAGAGAAAGTGAGAAAAAAAGACAGAGAGGGCGCTGAAGGCTGAGGAATGAGAAGTGAGTGACACGAGATAACGGACAGCGACGGGGCTCTGGACCTCACGTGAATAACTGCTCACGGTCACACGACACGTTACAGTATCACACCTCTGGAAATACTCTTTCTATAAAGCACACTACGCCTGCACTGGTGTGTGTTGTTATGTTTAGTCTGAGCATTTAAAAGTGTTTGTAGATTTGCAAGAACCCGCATGTCTCTGTTAAAATGTTAAAGGTTCCTGAACATATGTCTGAAGGTATTTTAGAGTTCGGTTCCTGGAAAACAACGCTGCAGACTCATCCCGTACTCAGGGGTGTGGACTAACTTTGCCTTGTAGGCCACAGCTACGACGGCAGCACAGACCCTAACGCCGTAGCCTGAACTGGTCATTGACTTCGGGAGGGACAGATCAGATCTGATAGGAGCTGAGGAGGTGGAGGTCGTGCAGACCTATAAATATCTCGGGATCCTTTAACCTCTGCAAGAAGCTCCTGGGGATCTTCTACCAGTCTGTGGTGCAGGGGTGGGAGCACCTCAAAGACAGACCTCTCCAGGTTTGGAGAAGCTGATCAGGTTGTTGGCACGATGCTGGACCCTCTGGCTGCTGTAGCAGAGAGCAGGACGCTTAAAAAACTAACGTGTATCCTGGACAATGGCAGCCATCCTCTGCACACGACCATCAGCAGCCAGAGAAGCACCTTCAGAGAGGCTGCTCCTCCCAAGGTGCAGGACTAATAGACTGAGGAACTCCTTTGACCTGTGCCATCAAACTGTACAACCACCACTCACTTTGGGGGAGGAGGACAAAAAGGAAAGGGATTATCTATCTATCTATCTGACGTGCATCTCCCCAGTGGTGACGCAGACCCCAGAAGCTGTGATTGGTCCGCTCGCTAGTAGTGTGTTTCTGCTTTAGTATCTTCCACCTGCTTCAAGTAACAAAGTACAAATACTTTTGTTACTGTACTCAACTTTTACTCCCTACATTTGTACACAAATATCCGTACTTTCTACGGGGGCTTGTTACTTTCTTAACCTCCACAGAGGACAAGACGTGACATGTTTGGACATGACTAGAGCATCAGACTAGAGCAGGAAAGTCGATGATGCGCTTCCTGTGTTCTTCTTCTACTGGGTTGAACAGGGTTTAAAAACAACAACCCAATAATTCTCTTTTAAAAATGATCCAGATGCTCCTGCAGGACATCTGGTCAGTTCAGTCTGGATCATTCTGCTAGAACCTTTTGTTTGGTCTTATATGATTCATAAGAGTGAGGCTATGTGATCTGCTGTACTACGAAAAACTCCAACTTGTGGTTCACCTTCACAGATCCCAGAAACAGCAGTACTAATACTAAATGATTTTATTTTTCTCACGTGATAAATGTCTAATCATTGGGTATGTATACACTTCTGAATCTCTCAAATAAGGTGATGTCCTTCTCCAGCTGCTTCAGTGCCTCCTCGAGCCGCTGCTTCTGGGCTTTCCTTGACAGTGTGTCGATGATGAGAGGGAGGCCCTGGTACTCGTGATGCAGCTCATCCCAGTTCCTCTTCAGGCCCTGGATTCAAGGAAGGAAACTCCTCAATGTCACAAGATCATTTAACTGTCACGATTCAAGGCTGGTGTATAGCAAACAGACATTAGTCAGAGGTGTTGTCGACAGCAGAGGAGTGTTAAAGAGCTAATGCTCCAGCGTGGCTCAGAAATATTTATATTAGTCGCATAAGAAACTATGTAAAGACGTGTTTTTGGTCACAAAATGACATGACCGCCTGACATGTAAAGCAGTCAGGGGAAGAAAGCGCTCACTGGGCCGCTCTGTTGTGTTAAGAGCGTGCAGGTGTCCATTGTTGTGCTCCTCAGTCCGTCCTCCTGTGTCCCGCTGCTATTACCGTCTAATGTTGCCCCAATTTTAAGCTGAAAAGCCCGTGCTGGCGGTTTCTATTTTCCATTTGCACCGAGCTGAAAGGAGACACTTCCCACAGGAGCACGAGGCACGAGTGCGAGTGGAGAGACATCAAAACAGCACCTGCACGGATCTAGATCACTGGGTTAGTAGGGGATAAAAGAGGTTGTGTATTTCTGCACCAGTCTCCTTTACATTAAACACAGCTAACCAGGCCAAAGACTGGAACGTGACCTGCATTCATCCGCTGTGATGCCACGGCTAATTTTAGACCAACGCGCCGGCTTCAACACAAACACACAAACGTCTCCTGATAAAGACTTAACGGCAGAATGTTTGGCTAATCCTTGGTTTTCACTGGGCTGGCGCTGATGATGCGTGCATGCATGCCTCGGCATTATCGGCTGCGTGTGAGCGTGACAGGTGATCATGAAGCCAGATTTACAGGCCACTGTAAAGAGAGAGGATGTCTAAATATGGAGCCTGCTGATCCCAGGGAGGAAGGAATGCACAGGCCGACCCTAAGCTACAGCAGTAATGGGTTTCAGCATTTAAAAACTGCAGGGACGCTCAGTTTGATAGGTCCTCACTGGAAATGGCATTACATTATGACCACCTTGCTAATATTATGTTGGTGGTGATTCGTCTGAGAATGGACATGGACCTTCTGGTGTCTGGCAGCAGGGTTTTGTTAGTGGGGGGGCCTCTGTGGATCATCCCACAGATACTTGATCAGTTTGGGATCTAGTGAATTTGGAGGCCAGGTCAACACCTTGAGATGTTCTTCATGGTTTTTGTGAGTTGTTCCTAAAGTGTTTTTGTGGCTGCATCTCCATCAAGGAGTGTCATTGCTATGGGGTGGGGGTGCCTGGTCTGGTCTAGGTGGGTGCTACATGTCTAAGTAACATCCACACCAATGAATGAATGAAGCCAGGTCCAGAAGTTTCCCAGCAGAACACTGAACTGTCACAAGATGGTCAATGTTATTTACTTCTTATTGTGATTATTAGTGGATTATTAAGGCCCGTGTAACCATAGCAATAGAATGGGATGTAGATGCATGATGGGCAGCTCCTTCCTCGTCTTAAGATCCATTTAAATACATCAAAATGAGCCCATTCCCAATCAAAATATTTAAATGAAGCAAAAAAATTGAGTCACATGTCAACATCTGGACCACTTTATTGCATCACATTAAGCTGTTGTTAGGTTCCTCCTATCAGTTAGTTAGAAAACACTAGAGTCAGGATTATTTAGGACCAGACTGTATCTACAGTACAAACATCAGAACTGAGCGTCAGTAAGCCACAAGCAACACCAGCGCGCACGGCACCGAACCACGAGAGCGTTATTTCTGTTCATAATGTACACGGTTATCGGCCGAAACGTTTCAACTCTGTCCCCGCTTAAAAACGGATGCAGTGTATAAAAAAAAACAACAACATTAAAAAAAAGGATGCGGAATTTCAAGACAGCTGATCAAGAATCTGATTATGACTCAAATGGTTTTAAAGAAACACAGCGTGGTTCAGGCGGCGGTCACTTTATCCGCCTGAAGGGGAGTAACCGACAACAAGTGCAATAAAATAAATAATAAACAATAAATTAAATTGGAACACAACTAATAAAAAGACTTTCACATGTGGCATCGCAGAGAAACAGGCGGAGCTGTTTAACAATCACACGGTCTGATTTAAGCCTGGAAAGACGATGGGACAGCGGGTAAAAGATGAAGCCACCAATAATCCTGATAATAAAAAACAAAACAGTTAAAGCTTCGCTGTTTTGTCGCCGTGAAAATCTGCTCCAACAACCGTCCACTGGAGGCAGCAGTTCAGCCGGGTTAAGTAATTACGCAGCAGAATTTATTTTATTTACTTAGAAATTAAAAACGGTGTAGTGTAGGAGTGTAGACAAGGGCCCAGATCAAGCCTGACTTAAAAAAAATATATATAAATATATAAAAATAAATCTACCAAAAAAAAATGTGTTCAAAGCAACCGAAATAAATTTATAAAGTAAAAGCACATGAGAAATGCTAGTATAATTCTGTAGTGTTTTGTGTATCATCTATTTCACCATCTACTTGTTTGCTACCTGTGAAGGGGATGGAGAATATCACAGTGGGTCTGAAAGGTCAAATAAATAACGGGCCTTTTTTCACTCATGAAGAATTTCTAAATTCTTTTGTGCGTTATTTTAACGTTTACACGTTTTCTCCCTAAAAGGTCAGGCTTGGTCTTTGGCGGCTTTTGTCTACATGTCGTTAAACGTGGGTAGATTTCGTCTCTTCATTCTCTCGATGAGGACGGATCAGATATTTGCGAGCGTCGTAGGGAAACACATCTAAAAAAAAAAAAACTAATAAAATAAAATAAAAAATACTTAAAAATCGACATTTGTGAGATCGGAACATTCACAACAGCAGTAAGCAGTCACCAATAAAAGTAGGGATGCACCGAAAAATTTCGGCCGAAAAAACGAAAATGCACTTTTGGACCATTTTTGGTCGAAATAAATTGGCGATAGCCTATGTGAAACTGAAAAATGCACTTTCGGGCCATTCTCAGTTTTTTTCCTGAAAAAGTATGGACCTTTATTGACCGCAGCAATTTTTGGCCGAAACTTTTCGGTTCTGGCCGAAAACTTTCGCTGCATCCCCAAATAAAAGAAAAGCAGACTGGAAGCTTTTACAAAGCACTTGTCTTCAGTTGAGACGACTAGAAACCAGCAGATATGAGTTACAGTGAAACTGAAAAACAACCGTTAACGTCCAGTACCGGCTAATTAAACTCAAACACAGAGTAAGACTCAGGTGAAGGATTTAAGGAAGCTAAAAGCAGAGTGGAAACCTCCTTCAAGATTCAATAAGCGGCGTAAGTGAGAGTTCATTCTCGTACGACGTAAGACTTGACATGTTTCGAGTCCCACTTCTTCGCTGCTTTGTCCTCCAGCATTCTCAGATTTGTCGTTCCTCGGCGGACGCTTGCAGGCCTTGTCCCTTTAAACTCGAGGCGGGAATGTTCCACAAGAAAACATCCATCAAGAAAGACAATTAAAAAAAAAAAAGCTCTGTTCATATCGTGTCTCCCTTTATGATGAGAATCAAACAACACGAGGAATCCCCCAAAGTTCAGGAGACGTTTCTACGTCAGCGGTACGGTTTCCTTTCACTCCCAGTGTGAGGACGTCCGGGAATTTCAAGTGAGTCTTACTGTACCTCCTCGGTGCAGGACAGGAAAGAGTAGCAGTGACCTTCTTAACATGATCACTAAACTTCACTCAGTACGTGCCACAATATTCCTCCGGCGTCTTTTCTTAGTCTTAGACAGAAAAAAAAAGTATTTATTTTTCGTAATGAGACGTCAAGAAAAAAGTTTTTCCAACAATGTCTTCTCTTCAAGGATAAAGGGGTAAAAATCCATCCCGACGTCGTGGTCATAGGTCCGTCACCTTGTTTTCTACGGCGGCGGCGATCTGCTGCAGCCTGTAACCCAGCTGCATCTTCTGAGCCGTGGCGTCCTCTTCCAGGGATGTGATGATCTGACAGGAGATAGGCGGACAAAAGATAAGTATATCTTTTTTTTTTTTAGATTTACACTGAGCATGGAATCACTGGTTCAGCCTTGCTGCATGTGTCACGTCACGTAATCACAGCTTTTATTCTGTTAATTAATGAAAAATCACAAGGCTCAATGTTCCACCTATCACCGTACTGCAGTATGAACAAGGAGACAGTACTGAAACAAACCTCAAAACCTTCTTTACAACCCAACGGACAGGCAGCGGCACTTACTTGATCATAGTATTTGTTGATGTACTTGTAGAGTTCATGTAACGCCACGAGACAGTTGACCTCGGCGGAGTAGTTCTGTGTCGAGAGAGTAAAAATAGAAAGGTGAACGAACGTCAGCGGCTGGAAGCTGTTAAAAGCTGCATCAGTTGCTGTTAATATTTCATTTCACACTCCTCATCCGGCTTGTTATGCACACGCCCAGATGGAGGTCCTGAAATGATTCATGTGTTCCACCTCTGCCTAAAAAAAAAAAAAAAAAAAAGTACTGCAAAACGGTGACGACAAGAGCGGGTAACGTACACGAGAGAGTTCAGCTAGAGATGAGTTCATCTCCTGGTCGCTGGCTGAGATGGTCTGTCGGATGTCTGCGTAGTACCTGGAGTTACAAAAGACAGACATAATGAAAGGAATAACTTTCTTTTCTTTGCTGCAAGTTTATATTTTTACATTTAACGCACGACATTTAGAAGCTGAATTTAACGCAATCCCACCATCATACAAACCTCAACCTTGTTCAACAAATAAAGGTAAACTTTACTGTGTAATTATGCCCAGTGTAACTGAACTTTTCTGTGTAGTTATGTTGAAATATTCACTGATCAGCCATAACATTATGACCATTGTGCAGGTCTCCCTGGTGGTCATGGGCCTTCTGAGGGTGTCCTGTGGTGTTGGGCTACACATTGTTGTCAACACCTTGTGCTGTCATTCATGTTTTTTTGAGTTAGGGTTAGGAGAGTCATTGCTACAGGGTGGGGAGTGCCTGGTTTGGTCTAGGTGGGTGCTACATGCTACATGCTACATGAATGCCAGGTCCAAAAGTAATTAATTTAATTTTAATATGACGATCCCATGGAGGAGGTAATGCGTGTACATGCTGCTTACATGCTCATGGCACATCTCTAGTGTCTAATGGAGCTTTAATGTATCACCAGCGTAACGTGCAGCAGACAGTAGTTAGTGTAGCAGTCTGCTCCCAGACCATCCATGCATGGAAGCCTCGCGGGCTTAGTCTACCCTCTGTCTGCCGCTGACAGATTGTCCGAGGCCTTGTTCTCTCTCCCTCCCTCTCTCTCTCTCTCTCCCTCCCTCTCGTAGTGTTTTTTATGCCTGGGGTCAGTGGAGCGACCGGCTGCCATATTCTTACCTCTCCACCATCTGTTTGTAGCGTGGGATGTCTCTGGCGTACAGCAACTTGTTGATGGGAGAGTCCTGTGCAGGGAAGAAGCAGCAGAGAAACGTGTTCTTAATATAGAACAGATAACGGAGTAAAAGGTTGTTTGACTAAGCACTGGGTGTGTGATTAAGTTACAGCCACATTCCTGGATTTATTAATTGCTAGATACTATAAGTAAATTACAAAAAATACAATCATTTTCATCCTGGGGTGGCTCGTGAATTTGTTTATGTGGTGTAGATTAATAATGTGGGGCTAGGCCGGCTCACCCGTCCCAGTTTGTGGTCAGCGATGGTGCAGGAATCCATGAACGTCTGGGCGATGACGGACAGCACGGCATCCACGTGGTCCGAGGTCTGCACGTCGAAGATGAACTGCGGGTTCTTCAGGATGTTGATCCAGAACCTCAACGGTAAACTGTTTTAGGGGGAAAGCCGAGAAAAGTTGCAATCAACGGCACTGACGACGCACTTTCACGCTTCCAGCAAACTCTGGTGCATCTGGTTCAGTTCGTCAGCTGAACTCTGCGGCGTGGAGTTTGTAGGAGCTGGTTACCGCGGTTACACATGCTGTAAACAGCGAGTAACTTCCAACGATCAGTGGGAAACCATATCATTGGCGGATGGCTTGGATGCATGCATATTTACTTCTTCTGTGGGTGGTTTTAATGTTGTGGCTGATGTATATATGCATATGTAACTGCTGTCCATATGTTCTGTGTGGGTAGGCTTTGCTGACGTTTTTGAAATTCCCCTTGACGCATGTTTATAGATTTTTCTAACACGGCCGCCCACCGGGAGTTGGCCCGCGACCCGCCCCTGGCCTCCAGCCCTGACTCCTGACGTCTTGTGTAAACCGCCGCTGCTGCTGCTGCCAGGTTACCTGTTGGTTTTCCAGATGTGGATGGTCTCCGGGTCCGAGATGTTGTGCAGCAGAGCCTGCTCATCCAACAGGTCGAAAAAGTACTTGACAGCCAGAGGTACGGGACGACTGGTGCTGAGGATGGCGGTGAATAGATCGTCCACAAACTTCTGCAGCGTGCCCTGAGACGGAGCAGAGACAGAGAGCAATCATCTATGCTGGCCATAATAAAGAAATAGACATTTAAAGGATGCTTCTGGTTTATACCACCATGCTAACTCATTTTAGGTTTGATTTTAAGTCTGCATTAAGATAAACACAAACTTCAACCACTTTAAAGCAAAGACTGTATAAAAAGTGGACGTCATGACAGATTCTTTAAAAGTGAAGCCAAAGCAAGTAGAGCTCCCCCTGGTGGCTGGCAGCGGGACTTGAGCCAAACTAAAACACTAAGCTACACGTCAAAAACATTTAAGTTTCATTTTAGTGAGTTATTCGATGCTATGGAAACAGGATGTGACATCATGATGATTGGCATTTGCCATGGCAACCGCTCCGAGAGAGTAGGGAAAAATAAATAAGTAGATAAATGTACAGTGCAGTACAGTGTATAATCCAGCATGTCTTTGTAACTGGTGGAGGTAGAGCAAAAGGGGAACCACAGTTTTAACCAATCACCAGTGAGTCTGGAGGAAGAGTTAACGGGTCATTGATAAATCGATAACGTGGTTCCACTCTCAGACAGTACTGCTCAGACTAACGCTCTAAACTCGCAAGATTGGAGAAGAACTTGTCCATTATTTTTCTACAGTCTCTGCTGTACCAGTTTAACTTACAGCGCCCGCTGCTGCTTTGGAGGCAAGTTACTCAAAACTCCTGCAAGAAAATCCTCAGCAGCATAAAGTTGGAAATCGGTTACTAGCTACTACTGGTATTAGCATGAGCAAGACACGGCTGTATTTGTTTCTGGAGCATAAAGTGATGTAAAAATATTAGTTTTTTTGCACTTTCCGTAGAGTATGATCTTTACTCTAGAGGTTTTGTGATCATTCTGACTCTATAACGTCTGGCTAGCTGCTAGTTTATCTACTGTGAAGTTTCCCAGTTTGCTGGAGGCAACTCAAAGCTGAAAACACATTTTATGATTCACTTTTTCAGACACTGGTTAGCAGCCCCTCCATCGTGTGTTACCTTCATGGAGAGCAGCCGTGTGAGGTAGATCTCGGGGATGGCCTTGGCCCGCTCCCCTCCTCTCTCCCTCATGCTGCCTCGCCTGTGTTTGGGCAGCTCGGACTCCTCGCTGGCTTTTACCAGATGCCAAAGCCTCACGCCTCCTTCCTCCCCGTCGTCCAGCATGGGGGTCTCTGAGGAAGGGGGAGGGGGGCAAACGGTCGGATGAATACGGCTGCAAGCCCAGGTAAAAGTGCACAAGGCCACAGTTTTAAAAACCTAACGGTGAGGAATGTGAGAGCCGTTTGGCATGTTCAGGTATAAGTGTTTGAAAACTGTGTGAGGCTGAGGTTATTTGCACAAATATTTAAAAGAAGTTCAGGTTTTACAGCTGCAGACGCTTCGCTTTAACACCTCATCAGGTCTAGTGTAAACTACCAGTAAACATATGAATACACAGTCCAACAGTGACCTCTGCTGGACATTTAGTGTCTAAGCATCCATCTACAAAACACATGAAAGGCTGCACTGATCAGTCAGCATTACGCAGATATGACGCCTGTTCACACTTCCCAGCATACTTTATGATGATGGAAAATGCAGAAAAGAAACATCCTTTTATATTTAATATTTTAGAACAAGAAAAAACTCTACCAGATGCCCTTGTTTCAGCTTGGTTTCTGAACAATAAAAGCAGAAATAGCCTTCTTTGTGCACCTTGAAGGCAGTCCCTACCTTTGGCTCCTCATATTCATGTCTCTTTGGCAAGTGTTGCAAAGATCAGGCTAAAAATCTAGTAAAAAAAACAAAACTTTAAAAGCTGTTTGGGTGAATGGAAGCCCTCAAAGTTTGTTTTTTGGATAAACCACGATCTGTATGATTAAGAAACTACACAGTAACTAAACACTACTTGTCTTTGCGTTTTAACCTCTTCTGTAGTAAGAAACATCATAAAATTGAGGTTTTTATTTGTAAAATAAAAGCATCTGTGGCTACAATGTGCCTTAAATCCAGTTATAAAACCAGACTCACTCTCTCCGGGCATGTAGTCGTGGCTGTCGTGCAGGTGGTGTTTGCCGTTTCTGGGCACGAGGGCCACCGTGGCTCCGTCTGGGACCTTGTAGTGCTGCAGCGTGTTGAGGCGCTTCCACGAGCCTTGCACCACCGACGTCAGGTCCTCATCTGATAGGATCAGGTGACCCCCGACTCCTGCACGCCACTCTGGAAGAAGACGTGTTCACGTTCAGCCTACGCTTCCGCGCATTGTTGCAGATTTGCAGTCTTTACATAATCACTTGAGCCTGCTCACCAAGATGCACCGAGTCAATGTGCGGCCTCTGAGAGAAGGATGTTCCTTTCCAGGTTTGCTCCAGAAGCTTCTCCTTCACTTGGGTGATGGTGTCGCAGTCCAGCACCTTGGCAGGGACCGTCTGCGTGATGGAGCCTCCGCCGGCAGCTGCAGCCGGCATCACGACATTTAGAGTCTGCATAGACGTACAGGAACGGCGGTTAGTGACGGCAGAGTTGAACTGGGATACATCAAAACAGTGTGAAGAGTTGGGTCTGAGCGTCCACAGCGGTAAAAGCCATCAGTAAGTCTTTTACTTTGACTCATTACGCCCCCTAGCGTTCACAGCTGGTTGTTACTATAACAGTTATTTCTGTCTTCCTCAAATTCTGGCAACTACCAACAAGACAGGACACAAAACAGAAGAAATAAGCATGTTCACCAGAGACGTAAAGAGAATTACTGAATATTTCTGTTGAGTATTTCTTTGTGCAAAGAAGTAACTCAGCGTTAAAGTGAAGAAGTACGATTTAATTCATTTAGAGACATGATCCAAAGATGTGTCTCGCCAGGAAGAGCCTCTGGTAGCATGTCATTTGGATCATTCCTTCTCCCATACAGAGAAACAAATACCTCTGCGTGCAACTGGACAGTCCAACATCTTCATCTTCTCTAACAACAGGGTCCTTTTTCCTTTGGTACTGTGTTCCTGGACCGGTTGCACCACCATTTCCACCAATTGGGGAAAGCTATTAAGCGTTAAAAGCAGAATCGTCTACCTCTACCGGTTCATATCCACTTCATATTTTGCTGTAAATCAAGCCTTAGTTTTCAAGAAGCATTTCTGTTTGGGAAGCCCAGACGCCGCTGATGACTTTGGACCACAGGAACTTTTTATAGATCCAGTAACTGCTGGAGGAGGAACCTGGACCCTTTTTGGTCTGCACTGCAGGGACTTTTTTATGCTAGCTCCTGCTTTGGTGTCGGTACCTTCCCTGAACAAGAGAAACCCTCAGTGACACAGGTGTGTTATAGCTAATATCTAGCTAGCTAGCTATAAAAGAAGTAAAAGTTTCTGGTCATGGTTCAGGTGGTAGAGTGGGTGGTCGACTGATCGCATGTCCTCCACACTCTGAAGAGTCCTTTTACAAAACACTGAACCCGACAAGGTCAGCACCTAGCATGGCAGCTCTAATGCCATCGATAGCTGAGTGTATCTGTGACTGTAGAGGAAGGAAAGAACTTCCTAAGTGCAGACCGTTTCGCCAAATACGGAAATGAACTTGTCTCCACAGCATTAACGCTGCTTACATGCGACGTCATACAGTGTGTGTGCTCTAACCAGTGTGCGGTACTCCACGTCTTCTCGTAGAAGCCGGTTGTCATTCAGTGTGTACTTGGCTTTTCCCGTCACAGCGTCCACAGGTCCCTTGTCCACCTGGTGCTTTATTGCTCTGAACAGCATGTAGAAGGACTCCCCAGCTGACTCCTGCACGGGGAGAAAAAAAATAAAGATTAACTCAAGGGTTATTCCAGTACCAGGGGGTCTCCCTACCCTCTGAATGATCAGGACATTTTACTTAAACTGACTTGGGTTGAATTTTCTGTGCATCTTGTTTCTAACTTAATTAACAGATGCAAACTATGAAACGTGATTTACTTTTAATTGACATGAAAAGCTTTTAGCTTAATTGACCAAGTATACAGAGCTCCTTTTTCTACATTTTTACAT
This sequence comes from Planiliza haematocheilus, assembly GCA_005024645.1. NCBI lineage: Eukaryota > Metazoa > Chordata > Actinopteri > Mugiliformes > Mugilidae > Planiliza > Planiliza haematocheilus. Next base: position 36,784 of record SRSE01000694.1, on the reverse strand, counting down.
AAAAGTAGACAAAAAGAACCCGATCAAACAAATGAAACAGAAATATTATGTTTGTTTATTAAAAAAAAATACCAAATTAGAGTCTGTTTGTTCAGAAGTGTTTTAATTAGTGTAATTAGACTCAGGTGTGGTTCAGTTCCTGGTTTGAGGGAGTGTATGATGGCAACAGACAAAGGATCTTCATGAGGAGCTCAGAGAAAGAGTTGTTGTTGCTCATCAGGCTGGAAAAGGTTCCAGAAGCATCTCTAAAGAGTTTGGAAGCCACAAATAATCCACAGTCAGACAGATTGAAGACGACAGGAGTGGTCCACCAACAAAGATCACTCCATGATAGTCTGAGAGGAACCAGAGGAACCCAGGGGAACTTCTAAGCTGCTAAAGGCCTCTCTCTCATTGGCTGATGGTAATGTTGATGAATCCACTGAACAACCATGGTGTGATGGACAAAGACACTGCTCTCCAAGAAGAACATTTCTAAACATCATGTGGACAAGACAGAAGACTACTGGGACAATGTTTAGTGGACAGATGAGACCAAAGTAGAATAGTTTGGTTTAAATGAGATGAAACAACAGAACCTCATCCCTCCATCAAACATGGGGTGAAGCTAATGTCCTGGTTTGGGCCTGTTCTGCTGCATCTGGACCAGGACGTTCTTGTCCTCATTGATGGACCAATGAACTCTAAAAGAAAATGTCAGGACATCTGTCCATGAGCTGAATGTGAAGAGAAACTGGGTCATGCAGCAAGACAAGGAGAACCAAGAACACAAGTGGTTCTACAAGAGAACGGTTAAAGAAGAACCAGATGAATGTTTAGGAACGGCCAAGTCAAAGTCCTGACCATAATCCAACAGAAAGCAAATATAACATCTTAACATACCCTCAGAAAGGTGAAGAGACAAATGGACATCCAGTTTGTTAAGAGCTTCTCCACAACCGATTCAGTTCTGTGGGAAATTAAAAGTACACACATGAGCAATCTGTGTACAACAAACATCTCTAACTCGCGACCAAAGACAAACTGAAAAATGTCCTTCACCTCCTCAGCATGAGTTTGGGGTTCTTGGCCACATATTGTTCGACTAGATCGTTCAGCAGCGTCTTCAGGATGTCTGTGAAGTACTCCAGCTTCCCGTGCAGGGCTACAGTCAGCAGAGAGGCCACGTAGGCCCGATCCCGGGGGGAAAATGTCCGCTGGACCTCGAGAGTGTGAATGAACTGGGGAAACAGAAAAGAAGAATGATGCTAGTTCTGCTTTAACATCCTGATACTGAATGGTTTTATGGGTGTGAATAGCTCCCAGGAATTAAGATGTATGAGCTGCCGACTGACCTTGGTGAGAAAGAGTTTACTGTTGAGCAGGTTGGACAGCTGGACCAGCCCTTGCTCCACCGTCTGCCTGCGACTCTCTGGAACGTCCAGGTCTCGCCTCAGTGGCGAATCCTGGTGGCCCGGGAAGAAAATGCGCTCGGCGTACGCCCGGTAATCGTGGAAGGGAATCCCCGAGCCCACCAAGTCGCTGGACATGTCCATCATCTCGGTCATCAGGTCTGAGAGAGAATAAACGTCTCAGTTTCGCCTCATTCTGAGGAGACGTATCGTCTTAAAGCTGGCGGCAGCTAAGTGGGTTGTACCTGTGAACTCCTTCTTGCAGCGGTCCCTCACACTGGTCTCCAGGTTCTCAAGCTGGATCTGAACCTTCTTGTAGTCCCTCATGGCTTGTTTGCTCTTTCTCCTGATGAACGACGACGATGCATGGACAACATTTAGATAAAGATATAAAGAAAAAGAACTCTACATTGCATTTTGTGAAGGAAAATAAGGTAAAACCAAGAGTTGCATACCTGTATATGAACACTATGATGAGCACGATGAGAGCCACTATGGAGGCCCCCACCCCGACTCCCACCTGAGCCTCCAGAGGAAACGTAGACTGCGCCTGGCTGTCATACTGAACTCTGCCCAGGGGGAAGTTCAGGTTCCCCATTTTCACCTGGAGAGCACCATTTTTTTTTTTAAAAAACAATAAAAGATGGAGAACCAACTGCAGAGCCGTTCCCGGCGTCGTTTACTCACGATGAACTCGGGCAGGCTGTCCATGCCGTCCAGCTTCTTGCCCCCCACGGCTGAGGGCTGCTGGGCCGGCGGTTCGCAGTACAAGTGGCTGTGCGTCAGGGTCTTCACCAAACACACGCCGTCCCCTATCCGAGCATCCACCTCGTGTTTGGAGATGGCCAGGTCCAGGTTCTCCCCCTGAAGGTTAAGTGGACAGAAACAACGCTGCATCATTCCAGCATCAGAACCTAACGTCTGCAATGAAGCATGGGGGTGCTAATGTTCTGGTTTGGGCCTGTTCTGCTGCATCTGCTCCCAAGATGGCTTGGAGATCATTGGATTATGAATTCTAGCAGTGAAAATGAAGCTGAATCTGAAGAGAAACTGGGTCATGCCTCAAGACAACGAGCCCAAGAACACAACTGGTTCTACAAGAAGAACTAGATGAATGTTTAGGAACGGCCAAGTCAAAGTCCTGACCTTAATCCAAGAGAAATGTTGTGGAAGGAGTTGATGTGAGGAAACCCACCAACATTTAAAGACTCCTCCTTAAATCTGAGGACGGGTTCTCCCTTTTACAAGTTAAACGCCACCTGAAGCTGAAAAGAAAGGAGCCACGCCCGGTTCGTGCACATTCCCCGACACCCACCTCCACAGAGATGATGCTGCCGGGTTTGTGGTGGTACGGCTTGCTGCGGTCGTCGCGGTTCAGCGGCGGGATGTAGGGGTCGAGCTCGTAGCTGAAGGCGTCTTTACCCACGGCGCTGAAGTCAAAGTGGAGGCTGTCCAACAGGAAGTGAACTTTGACCCGGGCCCCCTTTGCCTTTTTGCCCACGTCCGGGCTCGGACACAAGATGAGGGAGGAGCTGTTGACCGTGCAGCGGGACTCGACCTGAGGGAGGAAACACTGAGCGGGTTAGGGCGATGGAAACAGGGTGCTGGCATTTTTTTCTGCGTTGTTTCGCATAAAGACACCTGTCTGACGCCACAGAGCGTTCCCTCGGGGCAGTCGGCCTCCGGGACGATCCGCCTCCATCTCTTCAGGTGACCCCGGCGATCCTGTAGTCCGCTCAGTCCTCCTTCGTTCTTCCCGCTGCTCCTCCTCCTCCTCCTGGGGGGGAGGGTATCAGGAGGGCTGAGGGTGACTCTCATTTTCGGCTCTTGAACAACATCCAAGTTTTGACCAGACACTCTGATGATTCTGCCTCCGCTGCAGGAGAGAGAAGAGGATTACGTCTGTATTAATTAGCTGATGGATGTAATTAGAAAAAGACCTGGAGGTTTATTGATTACAATGCTCTTGTAGTTTTAGACAAATGATATATATGTATATGCACCCATCGATCTGGCATAACATTATGACCACCTTGCTAATATTGTCCAGGTCTCCCTTGTGTTTAAACATCAGGGAATGGACATGGGCCTTCTGAGGGTGTCCTCTGGTGTCTGATCAACAGGATGTTGTTACTGGGAAAGGCCTTTGAGGGGAGGGTCCTCTGTGGATCATCCCACAGATACTTGATCAGTTTGGGATCTAGTGAATTTGGAGGATTTATTTGCTGTAACACTGATTCTTAAACTGGAAATAAACTCTTCAATGAAAAAATAGCAAATATAACCAGTGGAGAGAAAAAAATCTCAGCAAAAACGCCATCAAAACACAAAATGGCCATATATGATTTCTCATCATTTAGAAGTAGAATTTAATAAATGAAAGCTGTGGCGCTGTGTGACAAACCGCCGGTTAATAACTTGTCATTATTTTTCCTGTATTATCATTTCACCATCATTAGGGGCCTCTTTGGGGCCCTCTCAATCATGGGCCCCTAGAATCCGTCCCCCCCCCCCTTTTCAGCACCCCAGAGCAGAACACTGGATTCTCACAGGATTATTTACTTCTCCCCGGTCATAATGTTTTGGCTGAGTGTATAGTGCTTTTTTTTTTTATTTTAATAAAGTCATCATAAGCTAGTATTTTTACTGTTTTGCACCTGAAAAAGCTTTTGGATGGAGCGGCCTTCGTGATGTTGGGGTTGGGGGTGTAATGATACACCAGGCCCTGCAGGTGTCGCTCCGCCCCACCAAACCGCACCGTGATGCCGTGTTCTCCCGTTCTGTTGCTGCCTCTGGTCAGACAGCGGATCTGATCCTCCTGGATGTCGGACCTGAGCAGAGGAGGCACCTTTTTAGATCTGAATCGACCTTCTACGGCAAACTCACATTAGTTCAGGGGCCACAGATTTGATCTCAAGCAGGCTGCACCAGTAACATACCATAATAACCTGCAAATGAAGACATCTCCAGATGTTTCCCATTGCATTTAATGAAATATCCTTTTACAAAACAGGAAATTCTCAAGAAGAATAAGTGCAATTTCTGCACTTTATCATCTGCTGTTTAGTTCTGGGTGTCAGTCTTACTAAAAGAGTGCAACTGCTAGTGGACAAATTAAGAATAGCAGATATTTTAAGTTAACGTCTGCAAATTCATTCTGTAGTCCAGATTGGACACTCTGGTCGTCTGTTTAGACATTTATCTCTTCTCATTTTCATTTCATGATCTCATCAGAGAGACTCACACTACGCAGGGCACTCCTCCGATCAGGACGCCGACTTCGCTCGTGTGCCCGGTCCTCAGCCGCTGGCCTCTGATGGTGAGGGCCGAGCCTCCCGCCTTGGGCCCCCTCTGGGGGAAGACGCCGCCGAGTGCGGGATCCTGCAGACGGGGGAGTCGGGAGAAGACAGATAAAGCACGGCGCGGTGCAAAGACGCATGAGACAAAAGGAAAGAAAAAGTCCAATCAATAACCCGATACCGAGGGCGGGGGGGTGATTTATCGGGAAGATAAAAAGGGAACACCGGGGAATTCTGGGAAACGCTAAAAGGCTGCCTCACAGCCAGCTAGTACAACAATTAATCTGCATGTCACTGGGGCCAATTAATTAAGGCGGCCGTCAAAGCTCCGGTCCTTTCACTGCTGCTGTAAAACAAGCAGACGACTTGTTACGTTATTGTGCCGCAGCGGTTCACTTGCATCTCACAGGGAACACTTTCAAGTCAAGCCTAATTAACAAAAAGCCACAGGGGAGATGTCGTTTCCTTAACGGGCCTGAAGTCTTATTTGAGAGAGAGGTTCCTTCTTCCTCTTGGGTGACGTTGGCGTCTGATTCTTCTTCTTCTTCTTCTTGCTGCTGACGGATCAAAGTTGCGTTGCCTTCTCGCAAATGAGGCACTTTAGGGGTCGGTGTCTGAAAACACGCCGCGGGACTCTCCCTCTCAGCGAGGCCTCGGCCCGTCTGTTTTTGGTCCACACCCAGGAGCGATTACTGCGCTCTCATGTGTGCAGCTGAACCAGACTCAGGGGGGAAAACACGGCTGGATTCAAAGTAAGCGCGCTGCAAAAAATAAATTAAAGCCAACCAGGGTGAAACATGTGAAAATCAGGGCAAAATATGCTCGTCGTTTTGATTCCAGGATAATTCTAGGCGGTTTTTGAGTTAGAGCGTTTGGCTCCGTTGAAGTGTTTTGTGATTTTCTTTCTGGTTCTTATTTCAATTAATGATTGAAATGAGAACTAGCAAAACTCTGAAGGTTTTAGATGGACACAGGGAAGTGCAAAAAAGTTTCTTATTTTAGTCTCTTAACAAATTAAAAACAGATTCTACAGGCAGCAACCCCATAGATGAAACAGTCTTTTTTTACAGTGTGCTGCCCTGTGAGCTGGGTGTGAAAATACCCCCGAGACCCGTCATTGTCTTCAGATCTGCTTGTTTAGCTTCTGCATAGTTGCACAGTGTTGCAGGAGATTCTGCAGATAATAAAAGTGTGTATGGGCACTTAACAGAGCGGGTTACATTTGATTTAATGTCATGCAAGCACGTAACCAAACTTTACAGGTCCACAGATTCTTTTTTTTTAACTGATTTAGTTGTATTATTTTTTCTTGTGTGATTCCTAACACGCTGACTGTCGCTGCAGTTACCTGGAAGCTGAAGATCTGAGCGGACAGCCCGACTCCTACTCCCCTCACTCCGACCGAAGCGTGGCCGCTCTTCTCCTGTCCGCTGCCTTTGGTCTCGCATACTATCCTGCAACACGCGGACATGAAACTGTCAGAAGAAAGACGGATAAAATGTGCGTTTTACTGCCGAGCTGAGGACTTGCCTCGAGGAGACCTCGTATCTGCTTCGGATGACGCTGCAGGGGACACCCGCTACGGAGACGGAGTTCTCGATGTCCTCGACCCTCTGGCCGAGGTTAGAGCCTGAAATAGTCACGACCGTCCCTCCCTCTATGGGGCCGGACGCTGGGTCCAACTGAAACAGGAGAACTTGATGTGATTGAGATGCAGCGTGTGATGATGATATGCACATATCCAGACAGAAAGCACCGAGATGATTCCTCAGATACTGTTACAGCAGGACATGACTGTCTATCAGGCATGTACAGTAACGATGCTGTCAGCTCATAGTACAGTATGAGTATTATACACTGCCTGTACAAAAACAAAGTCGTCACCTGGATTTAACTAATCAAACAGGTAGGAGCCTCCTATTGGATAATTACTGCATGGGTGATTATCTTTCAGCTGGAAACAAGTTATTTAAGCCCAACTGATGCAATGAGTAGCTTCTCATTTCTTCAACAACCGTGTCTAAAGACACATCCTGTGGTCGTCTGTTTGAGAAGGGTCAAGTCAAAACCACTAATCAGTGAGGATAACTGGAAATAAAGGCTTCAGTTTGCTAGGGAGCATAAAGATTGGACTCTGGAGCAATGGAAGAAGGTCATGTGGTCTGATGAGTCCAGATTTCCCCTGTTCCAGAGTGATGGGGGCATCAGGGTAAGAAGAGAGGCAGATGAAGTGATGCAGCCATCATGCCTAGTGTCTACTGTACAAGCCTGTGCTATGGGGCAGTGCTATGATCTGGGTCTAGGTTCATTAGCTGACTACCTGAATATACTGAATGAGCAGCTTATTCCATCAATGGATCATATTCCAAGATGACAATGTCAGGATTCATGGGGCTCAGATTGTCAAAGAGTGGTTCAGGGAGCATGAGATGGATTGTTCCACCACAGAGTCCAGACCTTAACCCCATTGAGAATCTTTGGGATGAGCTGGAGAAGCTTTGAGCAGTGGTCAGACTCTCCATCATCAATACAATGAATGCAACACTGGATGGAGAGAAATCTGGAGACACTGGAGAAGATTACTGAACCCTCCTAACTGACTTCCAAATGAGGGGAACATATGTGCTTTGGATTCTGCTGGTTATTGATGCCGTATACATCTAAATTGAATTGAAGAGTCGACTATAAGACGACAGAAACTCTTACGTAGTGGATGACCGGTGCAGGACAGGTGTGTTGGACCTCATCGGTGCAGGAGTCCCTGTAAACACAGCGAGAGCCGGCGGCGCCCCCGCACCACACGCAGCCGTACTTGTGGTCGGCTGTACGACACCGGCTGCAGTCGGACCTCCCCACCGAACAGTTGAACAGAGTGACTGAGGTGAAGAAGAAGAAGAAGAAGAAGATAAATGATTGCACGACACATTAACTGTGCGTAACGCCGTAAGCGCCTGTCTCACCGTGCAGATCCTCGGCGCTGTCGATGAGGAAGTTGTTCTTTCTCCTCACGTTGATCGTGGCCGGGTATTCCTCCATCGACGCGGAATACACGTACTGAATGAAACAACGACAGCGGCATCAACGTGAATATGAGCCAACATTATGCAAAGCCACGTGCAAAGCAGTTGGAGCGTGCATCCAATTACCTGCTTTACCAGAGCTAATATCACACATCCAGTGCAAACACAAAAGCAGGCAATCAAAAAGACGCCACTTAATTGATTTCTGTTCACGTGGCAAGCCACTGCTTTATTGGTGTAAGGCGCCGTTAGTCGCGGCCTGCTCTTTTTGTTGATTTGCAGATATTGGGTTTACTCTGTGAGGCTGAGATAGCTTTACATAGATTCCTGACCTGGTGCGGCTCACAGGTGATAAAGAAGGCCGACGGCTGGGTGGCATCCGGCTCCACGGAGGCCTCCACCACCACTGACCGATTCTCAATGTCCAGCACGCACTCGTAGTCCAGCTTTTCGTCCTGTTTAACAAAAATAACCAACATTTAGATCTACCACGTGCCATTATCCTCTTGCCTCATTAACCTTGAAGCTGCAGCCAAACAGTCGACCTTCATTACCTGAAACAGGTTCAGGTGCTGTCCCACCAGAGTGATCTTCCTCTCCACATTGACGGGGAGGAGAGAAGAGTTCTGAACTTTCTCCACACACGGGCACTCCTGAGGACACATCACAAAGCACGATGAGAAATATCTGTTCACGGCACGTTGCAGCTATAATTTACACTTGTATACATCTGGATTCTTTTCTAAATCTCTAATTTACTACTGCGCCCACTCTGTGCACGCCTCATTCATAAATCATGGGGGATTTACATGCGGTTGCTCCCTGCTGCTGAGACAAGTGGAATTAAGGAGAGGTGCTGCTGTTGAGCAACTAAAGTCTGGCTTAAGATTCCTTGATTTTGACAAAGTTTGTGCAGGGGGGGCGCCTCATGTGAACTATACCTCTACAACAAAACTTTAAGCTAGCTACCATGCAGCAGGGTGGACGGCATTCTCGTGTCCCTTATTATAACTTAAATGCAAACAAAATGTGCAAACACAAGCAAAGGGTGACACGAAACCACATCCCAGCAATGAAACATAAGACGTACAGGACAAAATTAAGTGAAGTATGAACAGAGATGGCAGGTAGGTTGGAAAATGACTGTTAAATGATGGTTTGTATAGGGAGTAGTTAGCTTAGCATCAATTCTGGATGCAGAACAAACAGCTGGTTCTTTTGGATGGACTAGCCCGAGATATACGGTATCCTGGTAAATTAAATGCAATGTTTGATGATGTTGTAAAATAGCTTGGAGTCATGGGAGTTGCTGTCTCCACCGATGTTGCTGATAAAAAAGTCTGATGTGACTCGGGAAGGAATCTCTCTCACGGACAAATTTAAATCGTGTTCTAATCTGATGTAATGGATTCAAATACTGTTAGGCAAACGCAATCGTACGGTAACACTGTTTTCTGTGGTATTGCAATGTTTGTCCAGTAGGTAAAGCGACTAGAGTGGGTACAGAGGACAACACCCCATTAAATGGAGAGGAAAGGTACGTAGCTAACCTTAAACTCATAGGACGATATGTTTTAGGTTGTAAAATGCAGTTATCCTTTGATTGTTTTTTATCTTTTAAGAGTTAAATGAGCCAATCAGCACCTCTGAAACATCGTCTGTTATATATGATGGCGGTGGTTAGCTTAGCATAGATGCTCGCAGTGCTAACAGCTGGGCTGGCTAACTGTACGAGTGTCGCTGTTGCAAGGTTTTCCCGGAAGTTACAGAGACTAGAGGAGGTAAAGAGGCCAAGACCCCATTGAAGTATGAACGGAGAGGTAAGGTACGTAGCTAACCCTCAACTTATAGGACGATATGTTCCTGGTTGGAAAATGCAGTTCTTGTTTTTTATCTTTTAAGAGTTAAATGCTGGCTAACTGTATGGATGTCACTGTTGCAAGGTTTTCCCGTAAGTTACAAAAGTGACTAAAGGGGGTAAAGAGGGCAAGACCCCAACTTTAAGTCCCAGAATCTACATAAACCTGTTGATTTGTGGAGGTTTGAACTTTGTTGGAAGCATTTGGGACAATGTACAGCAAGTGTACATGTCAATAAAGGACGTAACATTACTCTAGCGGGTTATTTTAATGTAGAAATGTCACAAAATACACCTTTAAGAGAGCTTGCGAGGTGTTGGTATGTGATTTTGTCATTTCTAGACAGAGATACGCTAGCAGCTTTTTCCCACAAACAAACGATATCTGGAGTAGCATAGCAACACAGACAGATAAGAGAACGGTATCGTTCTTCCTTTGCTTGCAGCTCCTTGAGGCGACTGGAGCAACGTTTCAGCTCCGAGTGTGCCTTCTGGACTCACCCGGAAATAAGAACCAGTCGAAGAATCAGACTGGATATACGCTGAGGATTCAGGGTTGAGGTCAGTATCTGTTTCGGGTGACTGCGTGAAGACGAATGGATGAACCACAGGTGCACCCGTTGCAGAGTCCAGCTCGGCTTTTCCGTCTGACTTCTCCCACTCATCCAGCCGCCACGGAGATGAGTCATTCTCTCCCGAGGTGGCTACTGGAATTGCTTCCTTGTCGTCACTGAGGTCTACTTCGCTGGAAGAGGTTGAGCTGGTGCCAGAGGTTGAGCCCACTGTGTCACCAGATGGCTCTAAATATCTCATCCGAGAATCTACTTGGCCACTGGTGCTGCTGGGTAATGTAGAGTGGGGGGTTTCATCTGAGAAACTAAAGGTGTCAGCGTCCTCATCCTTTGAAAAACCTCTGGTGGTGCCTTCAGCCCCTTCGTCATTATCGAGGGCCCCGCCTAGGGTCGTGCCATTAGTGCGTATGGTTGTGGCCTGGGCAGAGAACCTGACAAAGGGAGAAGTTGTGGCCGGGGTAATTGGTGCGGTGGACTCAGCATTAGGGGGGCTAGTGGTTGGTGTCACTGTGGTGGTGGTGGTGGTGGTGGTTGAGGGGACAGCTGCTGTGGTCGGGGCAGATGTCTCTGTGGGTGGCGGATGTGTTGTTGTAGGGGCTGCTGTCGTTGCAGCAGTCAGGACAGTAGGAGCTGAAGGGGTCGGTTTTCTGGTGGGTGGTGGGATGGTGGGTGTGGGCGGTTTGAACTTGATGGAGAAGAGCGAGGAAACAAGCGAGGGAAGGAGAGGGTGAGAAAAAAAAAGAGGAGGGGAGGGACAAAATTAGGATATAAAGGAAGGGTATGCAGAAACAAAATTAACTTAAATGACGTAAAATGAATGGTAAGTTAAAAAACAAACAATATGAAGGCGAGCAGAAAACTCATATGTTGCACAAAGCAGCAGGACGAACTTTTCCCTTAAATGCATTTCCCAACTCGCCGCGTTAACGCTGACTCACATTTTGATTGTGGATGGTGACTCCCTGGCTGCAGGTGTGTTTGTGCGTGCAGACATGTTGGTGGATGCACCAGTTACACCCCCAGCGACTGCTAACACACCCTTGGCATCTGGCAGGGCATAAAGCAGAACAACAAAGTGAATCGTGTTAAAAAGAACGCCCGATAAGCCGATATGACAACAATCCAACACGCTCTGTTGACCTGAAGCTGTTATCTACGCTTTGTACGATTCTGAAGTGGAAATGGGAGGAACGGCACGAAATGAACAACAGCTGCATTTTCACATCTGAATGTGTTAGTCACATGAAAAATATGCTAAAATGTTGTTTTTTCAAAGGTAACAAGCTAAAAACACCTGCTAACATCAAATCTGTTTTCAGGTCGAGTTAGCTAATGAGTTGACTGATAACATGTGTGTGTTAGTGTGTATACTCACGGCCTGCGTCCAGACAGCTGTTGGACCAGGCTGCAGTTGTAGAAGGTGAATTCCGTCTCCGCCACGGTCACGTTAACGAAACGCAGCGACAGGGTCACCATCACAAACTCTGCGCCAGAGCAAAACCCAGTTGTCAGGCTTCAAATGAGTGTTCAACTTGAGCGTAAGGTGCAGCTTCTGGCCGTCTACACTCACCGTCCCCGTGGCCAATGGGGGGCAGGCTGCTGGCATCGGGGGTGGAGCATATCACACCCGAGGTAGTGACCAAGGCGGGAGTTTCTGTGTCCTGGAAGAAGCAGGAGTAGGCCTCTCCTTGCTTTAGACTGGGGAGGCCGTCCACTGACACTGTTATCTGAGTGGAAGCACACACATTGACAAGAAGGAGTGAGGAACAGCAAAGTGAACTCTACTCACAGAGAGTTTAACTCAAGATTTGTATAGAAAAGGTCATGCAACACAATATTCTGTTGCATTGCTGTCGCTAATCTAAAGAACGCTAAAGAAAGGCTTCTTCTTCATGGTCTCGTCCAACAACTCCTCACCAGAGGGTTTGGGTTTAGAACTGAAGATGAAACTCTACAAGTCCAGTCGCCTTTTTTGGATATTACAGCCCCTCCCCCCAGCTCTCCACCCCCTGCATTACATCAGTTTCCTCCCCGCGGCTGATGTTGTAGAGGCTCAGGTGCTGGATGCCGAGGCACTGCTGCGTCTGGTTGAAGCTCCACAACCACTGGCCCTGCACGGACCCTCGCTGGCACTCCCACCGCTGCCCACAGCTGAAATACAGCAGAAACATCACAGGTGAGAGATCAGTAGGTGAGTGAGGGGCGCTTCAACGCGAATGCACGGCAACTCACCGTCCTTCCAGGACACACCAACCACAGTAGGGGTCTTTGGCAGACAGGCAGGACTGACAGTCCGAGTGGTCGCCGCATTCTGCCACAGGACGCTTCTCCAACTGAAAATGAGAAAGGAGGGTTAGTGCTCAGTTAGGGAGGTGAATTAGGTCATGAGAATGCCGTATCCATTGATGTAAACTGAGGAAGATGTTGCTGCATTTTTAGATTTCATTTTAAAAAAAAACACTCCAGGTTGAATGCTGCATCACTCAGATCATTTCGTCTCAGTCGATAACCTTGTGGTTGGCAGTTCAAAGAAATGTGACTCCATCATACAGCGATGATGGAGGACTTATAAAGCTCCTTTAACTCACATCAGAGTGCTTTGGATTTCATCTGATTGCCAGACACGATGGACACAAGGAGAGTACACTGAATGACCATGGCTTCATTATTTACTGGGCTAACCCTAAACTCCCAGTTACAACCCCTTCAGATTAGCCACATTGCTACTCGTTAGCTCACAGTCACTTAGCTAGCTAGATGTGTAGCATGCTCATGACTTATCTAAAGTCTGTCTTCCAATTTTTTTGTAACGCTCTTTTGATTTATTCATTCCTGGTGGATGCGCATGCAACATCGTAAATAAATGTTTCTTGAGGGCTAAATAGCTTGTCCGAGCTAACTTATATGGCTTAGTTTTACCTTACGGCGATCTTATATGACTGATCAAATCATTTGAGCCCTTTTTATTTATGGAGTTTCACTGATTGAAAGTTAGCAAACAAATATCAACGCAACTATTTCTAGCGAGGTAGCATTAAACCTAACTATCCTGCTTTTGTTAGCCACTAATGACCATTTTAAAATGATTTCACTTAGTGTGGTGTTATTATTATAATTGTGAAACTGAATGCTTCAGTGGATAGTATTATTTTCTAATGATGCCGGTTTTCATTTAGTAGATTAGCTTATCTTGTTGAGCTAACTTCCCATTCCAGATTAGCCACAGTGCTACTTGCTAGTTTACGGCCACTTAGCTAGCTAGATGTGTAGCATGCTCATAACCGTGCCATTATCTTAAGTCTGTCTTCCAATTTTTATGTAATGCTCTCTTGAATTATTTATTTATTCATTTATAATTGATGTTTCTAGAGGGCTAACTAGCTTATATGAGCATCTACAAGTAAGTAATTTAATAACTTATATGGCTTATTTTCACCTTAAATACATCTTGTGTGAATGACTGACAAATCACTGTTTGACATTTTTGGTTGTGTTGTTGGACAGTTTCAAATTAAATGAACTTTATTTATAGCTATAGGCTAACAATGTGAGATTAAATGCAACTGCATGCTAGGTGTTAGCTCAAAGCCACCTAACTAGCTCAATGTGTTAGCCCATGTTGAGTCTACAGAGCTATAAAGTTAGCTAGCTGGGAAAAATAAACTTCAATCTGCTTACAATACACTACTAGTAGCTTTACACATTTAATGCTCATTGAAATATTTTAGACATGTCTGCTAAATGTAACTCAACATGGCAGCATTCAGACAACGCGTTCAGTGGTCTGAGTTTAGCTCAAGCCGTTCAGTGTATAGACTTGCAGCTCCGTCGTTCATCAGCATCTACAGCTTCCCACGCAAACACTCTGTAGGGAGTGTGCCGACACAATGGGGTCGGCCTTCTCTGATCAATACCATTGTTACGTTCGACCCTACACCTCGCGCGGCCTGTTGTACCGATCACAGCGGGGTTAGTGACCTCTGACCTGGACAGCCAGCTGGCCTCTCTTGTTTTCATTTACCGTCTTTGCTTCTCATTCTTTTATCCTCTTTTTTATGAGAGGGAGACACAGCTTGAGGAAGTGTCAAGGCCTGAAAAACTCGTGACAAACGATAAATTGTCTTGACAATGAATGACGAGCCGCTTTCCCTCTTGCGTGTGGAGACATCTGGGCGTGAAGGCTGCGTCTGTCTTATACATCTGCCGAATATTTTAAACAACAACAAAAAAAAAAAACTACGGCCGCTACAAAATCTCGATTTGTCGTGGACTCACAGTAGTTTTGGTCATGATATAGATGTGTCCTCCATTTTGATCCAGTAAAAGGTCACTGTTAATCGGGGAGTTGGGATGGATTGTTGTGTTCGCGTACACTTCCACCACGCCATCTTGACCAAGATATACCTGAGAAAGAAGAAAAACAGAAGTTATTACAGAAAATGTGGTAAATACGACATATAACAAACATCACTACCTTTGGATTCATATCTCCAGGAAAGCACGGGCAGATGAATGGCAGAAAAAGGACAACAACGCATAAGGAATACCTTCTTCAGCTTACAACTCAAACACAAATCAAATCACACTTGCACAGGATCGCAGTGGAAGTGGCCATGAATGTGATTACCACACAGTTAAATCTAATATGAAGCACAGGAAGACACCTCCGGCTTAAGTGATTCCCCGGCCTCCGTACTCTCATGTTACCTCATGTTAATGGCATCACTGTGGACAGAATGGAGAATCAGTTGTCCCATTAAGAGGATGCACTCAGCACGTAATGGCACGGAAAGCTGCTCCGCAATGCACGTCGGCTTCGACGCATTAATCCAGTGCATTGTTTTGCATGTCAGGCTCTGTGTTTTTTCACATCTATCCTTGCAATCAAGTGCCCTCATGAACGCTGAATGTGTCTGCAACCATTTCCTCCTGTCCATGCAAGAGCTGCAGGGATCTTCAGTCAGTTCTGTATGAAATTCACATAAGAAATCAACAGAGCCCAAGAATAAAAAATAAAAAAGGCAACGAAAATCCACAGTCCTTCTTGCTCTTACGAAGCATCTTCTCAGATGTTTTCTCTTTTCTCTGCTTTGTAATGTTTTTTTCCAACTCCAACATGAGCTGTTCATTCCAGTCGACATAGTTTGAAGCGCAAAGAAACTCAGCTAACGTTTTGCCAGCGCAATTACAAAACAAATCCCGACACATAAGCTTAAATGATTACAACGCGGCGGGACACTCTGATACGGGTGCTCAACTTAGTGTGTTGTTGTTATTATAGTACAACTGAATGCTTTTGTGGATATTATAATTTTCTAATGATGCCAGTTTTCAGTTAGTAGATTAGCTTGTCTTGTCGAAACAACTTCCTGTTTCAGATTAGCTACTTGTTAGCTAACGGCCACTTAGCTAGCTAGATGTGTAGCATGCTCATGACTGTGCCATTATCTTAAGTCTGTCTTCAAATTTTTATGGACCGCTCTCTTGATTTCTTTATTTATTCATTTATAATTAATGTTTCTAGAGGGCTAACTAGCTTATCTGAGCATCTACAAGTAAGTAATTTAATAACTTATATGTTGTTTATATTTTAGATCTTGTTTTCACCTTAAATGCATGGTATGGCTTGGTATTTGCATCATAAATCGTAAATGGTGCAACAATATGAAATAAACGTTTCTTGAGGGCTAGCTAACTTATCCAAGCTAACTTATATGGCTTATTTTCACCTTAAATATATCTTAACTTGTGTGAATGACTGAAAAATCACCGTTTGACCTTTTTGGTTGTGTAGTTTGACAGTTTAAAATTAAATGAACTTTATTTATAGCAGTAAGTACGTGGGATTAACTGCAGCTCCATGTTTTTGTTAGTAGTAATATTTGCTAATGATGCCAGATTTCATTAGCTAATTTATCTTTAGATCTAGCGCTAACTTCCTGTTTCAGATTAGCAATAGTACTAACTGTTATCTTACAGCCATCTAACTAGCTAGATGTGTTAGCCCATGTTGAGCTATAAAGTTAGCTAGCTGGGACAAATACATTTCAATCTGCTTACAATACACTACCAGTAGCTTTACACATTTAATGCTCGTTGAAATATTTAAATAGTTTTAGACACGTTCAGTGGTCTGGGTTTGGCTCAAGCCGCTCAGTGTATAAACTTGCAGCTCCGTCGTGCGCAATTACAAAACAAATCCCAAAGCACAAGTCTAAATGATTACAACGCTGCGGGACAATTGGGAATCATTG
The DNA here is from genome assembly GCA_005024645.1 of Planiliza haematocheilus. NCBI lineage: Eukaryota > Metazoa > Chordata > Actinopteri > Mugiliformes > Mugilidae > Planiliza > Planiliza haematocheilus. The sequence continues at coordinate 20,390 of SRSE01000694.1, read as the reverse complement.
CCTTAACTCCAGCAAAGCTCCACATATAGATCTTGCAGACTACAGCTGCAAAAGTTGCCTGACCATCTGTTGCAAACATACAACTGAAGTATTTAAAGTGGGTCGTCAATTGTCACCTTTTGCCCGCGACTGGAAGGAACTGATATGTAGTCCGGTATCTGGATGCTGTGGAATTTGTCCCGCTGTGATAGGATAATCCTGTTACAATAGCCTACTTCACATGGCTACATGGAGTACCGCTTTGATCTGCTACCTAAAAGTACTACGTCTGGCCCGGCCTTGCTCCCTCTCTTAGACGCGCACAGAAAGAAAAAACCCTGACCCACTAGACAAATACCTCACAGCAGAGTTATGTCGACAATCCTCTTATCTCGATCCTTTCATGTAACTATCACATCAATGCAGATGTTGTTCAAACGGTGGCGACGCATTTCGGTTTATTAGAGTGGCTGGAGCTCCCAAAAAAAAAAAAAACTGAGGTGAGACCCAGATCAAGAATGGATCGCAGCCAACGCATTCCACCTCAGAAATGCACAGAGTCTCCAACAATCACACAGTGCGGTGCAAAGAACAAAAAGCAAATGCATTAAGCATGGGATCATGACCGTATGATATTCTGTTTATGTTGGAGAGCTGCAAATGTTGGAATGATGGGAATCTTGCAAGCAGTCACACAGTGATGCAGGAATATACGGGAGTTGGCGTAGATTTGGCTAAAAAATCTAACAGAAAACATCCCTGGAGCGGAATTCAAATGTGTTATGTGGTGTCAGGTGTGTTTGTTTTCTTGGGCTATGACTCTTGGACAAGCCGACAACGGTACATATAGACAGAGCATTAGCCCTAATGCTTGTGTGACTGCAGTGAAGGAAAAATTAGATCCTAGACTTAATATGGAATTACCTAATGGTCCAAATATTTTCCTAGCAGTGGCGGTGGTGGTGGCGGTGGTGGTGGTGAGTCAGGGGTTTCTCGTTGCCTCTCCCGAGGCCCTACAGGAACTGAGCATGTAAAAGTCTGAGTTACCTTGTGAAGAGTTCCCCTGTCGTCTCCCAGGAAGGCGATGCTGTGCCCCTCTCTCACGCTGACGGCCACGGCGGTGAGATGGGAAGCCGACGTCTCCCACACGGCTTTGGCTTCCAGCGGCGCCCGGCTCGCCATCGGGCTCGGGGTGTGGTCAGAGCCGCAGGGATAAGCGTTCAAGGTGTTCTGCAACGAGAAACAAAAAGTCTGGTTAGCTAGTTTGAACGAGCTGTGTTTGAGTCTCAGATCATCCTTTTTATCTTACATTATGTTTATCCAATTGCATTTGCAAAAACCTAGAGCTGTAGGCTAACAAGTTCATATTCCCACTATTGCACAAGAGCCCCTGAATCCTCTTAATTCTTTGTAAGAGGATTGCGCCATAGATTCAAGTAGACTCGTGCCGAGACAACCAACTTGCTCTTTTGGTATGGACAAAAAAAAAAAGAAGCAACCTATCCAAATGCTCTATTCCCATAAGCCTCCAAAGCTCAGGATTCAGATAATTGGCCGGGAATGAGGAAGCAGAACAGAGTAGACGTCTTATTTTAGTCTGCTTAGTTTGTTTATCAAGAAAACACTGCGGCATGACGTTGTTGGAAGAAGGATATGTGATCTAAAACATCTTTTTGCGTGCTTCAACCTTTCTATCCCCGTCCTTCCCTTTTCTCTCTCGCTCCTCTTATGCCAAAGGGTTGCAAAAGAGCTCCTATGCTTCCCTGTCAGAGCTCATTAAGCAGCTGCACCAACGATTCGGGGTTAGTGTGGTTTATAGATCTCTAACTATCCCATTAAACGCTCCTGAGGGCTGGCATGACCGGGGCGGCTGCAGGGCAGCGCTTGGGGGGGGGGTGGGGGTCCCTGGATGGCTGCTGCAGGGCAAAGCTACTCCTAAGGCATGTGGACGCTTGGGGCTTTTCAAGGAGGACATCATTACCAGGCTTCTATTCATCCATCCATCCATCCATTATCTGTAAGGCACTATTTCTTCCTGTCAATTTAATGTGGGTGTTCCAGTCTTTCCTCGTTACTTGCCTGAACATCCGACATGTTTTGCCCTGCTCGGAACTCTTAAGACAGCCGAGTCAATATACTTGAGGTACAGGTAGACATTAGAGAATAACTCCTAATGATATATAGCTTTAATGTATCTACTATAAGGCCTGTATTCATGCAATAAGAATCATAGAGCAGCACAAAGCAAAAAACTCATCCAGAGCTACAAAATACTTGCTTTTCTTCTGGCAGAGGAAAGATCTGCTTCAGCACCAGGTTGATACGTATGCCTTAAACATTCAGCACCTAACCCTCACCCTAACCCCGCTCCTCCTTCCTTTATTCCTCACATCCTTACCCAGGGCAGGTTGGCACAGCTGGACTTGACGTCGTACTCTATGTAGGCCACCTCTTTCCCCTCCACTTGCCCGTCCTGGGTGTAACAGAGGTCGCGGGTGTGGTTGATGTGCCTGTCGAGGTCATCCAGGGGGTAAACGCACAGGGCCGAGGCGTCCGAGGGGCCGCCCCCGGTGGAGCCGCTCCGGATGGAGAAGACCCCGAGAAGGTCCTCGCCTTGCAGGCCTGCGCCTTGTCCCACCTGTTGCAAGGAACGCACCGGGGAAAACTCGGGAAAGTTACAAGACAGATCAGAGAAACTGAGACAAAACATATTCTGCAATATTTTGAGACGTTGCTTCCTGCAAAGCAAGTATGAGTGTGATCTACAGATATGCTAAGACTTGTAGGGTTCACCTTTAGGTAGTGGTGAGTATCTACCACGTGGTGCAGGTAGAGACAAACCACCAACTGCGATATGGTGTTGGGATTGTGCTAACAACTCCGATGAATAGTGTTTCCACCTCAGAGTTCACAAGACCTAAAGGATCTGCAAAGGTCTACGTCTTGGCAGGTTGCCTATCAAAGCCAATTTTAGTCACCACGGGATAGTCCTAATGTTTTAACACATGTAAATACCTGCGCCGCCTGGAGAAGGTTATAATTCCTGGAAGACGACGCCGACTGGCACACGAGAGGAATTTCCACGTAGGAATAGTAGGAGGTGTCTTCCAGGCACACTCTGGCAGCATACGTCCGGTACTCCCTCGATGGCGACTTGATGTCGCGGCGGTAAAACAAGAAGTACACGTACGAGCGCCGAGTGAACGCCGTCACAAAGTGGTGGTCGTATTCCGACAGGCGCCCGGCCACGGCTAGCTTTGCCGTCTCCTCGTAGGAAAAGATGGGCTTGGATGAAAGGTGGCGGGTGGAGATGGGCGGGTGGCTGGCGGTGAAGCCCCGACCCACATACATCACCGTCTTCTCCCCTCCGTGAAGCTCCACCACCAGACCCACGGTCGACACCGACGGCTCGTTGGCCGCCACGTACTGCGTGTCCACGGGCCTCTCGGTGGAGAAGAGGACCTTCTTGATCGACGCCAGGCTGCGTTTCTGGCAGGTGCCCTGGTGAACGCTGCCGCACGTGATCAGCTCCGAGGCCTTTGGATCCACCAGCAGCAGCTTGTTGTGATTGCTGGTTCTACTGGCGTGAGGGCAGTTGGATTCGGTGACCGGCGGAAGGCAGTCTCTGCTGTCGATCACGGGGCCGGTCGTCTCCTCCTGCTCCAGCCGGAGTCCGTCGGATCCGTCCAGCTGGAAGAGGTGGTCCCTGGCCCCCACGTACACCGTCCCCGTGGAGGGATCCGGGTGGAGCACCAGGTGCTGGAATTCAGTGTCATTGCGGGAAAACCGGGGGTAGGGGCGACCACAAGCGGCGGCGGCAAAGACGATGAGGATGAAGAGCCAGACCAGGGTTGAGTTTAAAGCCTTCCCATGTAGCATGGCAAATACTCTGAGGAGGAAATAAAAAGGAAGGGTTAGAGGCCTACACGGTTTAAACATCAGCATTTAATAAGAGTAAAAGCTGCTTTCATATAGTTCAGTACCGTGCAAGTTTAAGAGTTTAAGAGGGTTTAGGATTAGGCTGAGAATACTGATGCGCAGAGAACCTCTTAGGAGTTTAAGCTAGCAAAAAGAATTCACTTACACATTTCTTTCATTTAGTTATTCATTAAAGGAATGTTTCCACACAGGAAGTTAGCGCTAGATCTTCTTATGTCAGGAAATGAGATTAAAAGATAAAAGCAAGTATTACTTGTACACAAAGTCTTATATGTGATGTTTTTCTTCCATATTTCAAAAGCTAATGGAAATAAATCAGTTAGCCACACTGGTAAACGTGGGTTCTGCAGTTTATTTGAATTATTTCCCTTCATTTCAACAATACTGGTGGTGTAAACACTTGCAAGGACGCCAAATCTGTGCAAAGATCTCAAATACTGATCTCTGAGTAACACTTACTAAGAAGTACAGTGTCCTGCTCTGTATACACTGACTCATTTTTTAAGTATTTGTGTCTTTTAATGGTAGGTATTAACAGTAAAATACAGAATATTGTCAGCCTTATCCTTTAATGTGGCTAGGGTTAGGGTTGATATTAATACACATTATTAATGATTGATAATTAGCCGGGAATAACGTCTCACCATTTATGTTCTTTGTCACGCAGAAGACTTCATTCGCCTCGTCACCTGGGATCATATCCCAGTCCTTCCCCCTCGGCCGGCCTGTGAAGGGCAGCGACACAGAAGGGATTATCAACCCGTTTCAGGGCCGAGAAGCGTGACTCAGAGACAAACGGGTTCGAGGTGACTCAAAGTTTCACAACATTCGGCGCGACTGCCACCGTTTCCCCTCCGCTTCCAGTGGATTCTCAGGAATCGGAGAACATGCAAAACAACAACTTCCCATTTCCACAGCCATCACTCAACACCTCTGAGAGAAGTGGTTTGCGGACGCTGAGAGCCTTCGCATTAGAGATGAAACCGCTTTAATTATTGAACAGGCTCCTCGGACCTTTCGCTGACCTCGCCGAGAACGGTCACATAGGAATAAATGAGTAACTCCCGCGCAGCAAAGATTCAAACTGCGGAAGTGAAGGATGCCAGAAATGATCATGAGTGTTATTTCTGCTCCAACACTCATAATGAGAGCGAAAGCAGATATCTGTTAGGGAGGGATATAACGAGGAAAAATGCAATATTGTGCAGCATTACCTTATATGGGGAGACATTAGACATGCAGTGACATCTCACCTAACCGTCTACCCCCCGGGCGCTGCAATCATGCAGAGAAGAGGGGAGGGAGGGAGGGAGGGAATCTCTGTGAGCGGGCGTGGACGCGAGCGCTGGTACATAACCGGGGGGCCGTCGGTCCAGGAGCAGGTGCATGCGTCTGGCGAGTGGCTGAGTGTGTCTCAGGACCACTCTTTATTTATTCATGAGCAGAATAAGGAGTCTAATAAGAAATAACCTCCACGCCCACTGTCAGAGGATTTGAGTCTGGTGTGTATCAGAAGAGGTGGGGCCAGTGCAGTAGGATAAACGCGGATGAAAATTCACACGGTCGCTTAAGGCCAGGGAGGAACTGTTTGTTTTTATGAAATCTACACTGTATATATACCGATCAGCCGCAACATTATGGCCACTTACAGGAGAAGTGAATACCATTGACCATCTTCTGACAATCCAATGTTCTGCTGAGAAACTTCTGGACCTGGCATTCATTCATTGGGTTAGGGTTAGGGTGTGGATGTTACTTAGACATGTAGCACCCACCTAGACCAGACCAGGCACCCCCACCCCATAGCAATGACACTGATGGGTAACCCTCACAGATGTTCCTATTTAATAACCCAGCTCGCCACCAGTCCTTTAGAGCCGAGGAAGCTACATGGATGAAACGTCTTCAAGAAACTCTACACGTCCAGCTACCTTTCCTTTCTTTTGTATTTTTGGATATACTGAATGATTTCCTCAGAAATCTCCAGATACACCCCCCCACTCCACCCAATAGCAATGACACTCCCCAGCAGGATGAAAAAACACAAAAACACTTTAGGAACAACTCAAAAATACATGAAGAACATCTCAAGGTGTTGACCTGGCCTCCAAATTCACTAGATCCCAAACTGATCAAGTATCTGTGGGATGATCCACAGAGGCCCCTCCCCTCAAAGGCCCCCCCACTCCGACCCCCATCCCCACTAACAATATTCTGTAGCCAGAAACCACAGGACACCCTCAGAAGGCCCATGTCCATTCTCTGATGAGTCACCACAATGGGGACCTACACAGTATTGGGAAGGTGGTCATAATGCTGTGCCCGATTGTTGTCAGATCTGAGTCAGATCAGATCCCTGTTGTTTTTACCCACATCTGCAGCATAAGCTAAAAGGAATGGCCACGTGGAGCAATGTCAGCAGTTCAGATATTTAGCAGATGAGGTCAATGTTGGGGTTTCCAACGTTTACCTCCACTTGGGGGGCTGGCATTTTAGGATTTTGGACCAGACCAGATGTTCAACCTCAACGGAACCCGTCCAACATGAATGACCGAATCCCTTCCAAACCAACTGCATTCCCGCGAGCCTCGGCTGCACAGCCATTAAGAAAATGTAGCGAGGGAACTCATTTGGCTAAGGTGGTCAACGTGTCTTGTAAATGTTTAGCGCAAAGCACTGAAGCAAAGGTTCAGAGCAGCTAGCTAAAAGGTTTCAGTCTTTTGAATCAGCAAGATTGCAGGGATTTCTGCTGACCTGTCACTGCGGCCACAAACTACACACAAGTAAATCCTTAAAGGTAGCGTAACACGAGTAGACAAGTAGGCACAAGTAGAGGAGACTCATAACGACAGCAGACTGGATCAGTTTTATAATAGTATGTTCATGGTTCTCTAGCATTACTCACCTTTAGCTAGACAAGCTGTAGCAGGAACCCTGCATTTTATTACTATTACTGATTTCATCCACGGCAGGACGGTTGTGGTATTTCCTCTTTCAAAGTCAACAAAAGGGCAGAGCAGAGATTGCAGTGGGTTTCTGTTTGTTTTACAGTCACAGACAATGAGACAGATTTTTACGCCGAAGCAAATCCGCTTTCATCCGGTAGATTTAATTCGGTTGCAGCTGACTAAAAACAATTACAGTGTCAACCCAGGGCTAATAACTAGTTTAAGCTGGACATTTTCGGCCTCATCCAGCCTTTGAAACGGGAGCCTGGGAACGACGCTGGACAAATTCTTACTGCTCTCCACAAGCAGACGTCCCAATCTGCTCTTTGACCGGAGAACATGACGTATTTATAGCCCGCCACGACCCCATTGCCATGGGAACTTCCTCTTGCCGGGCAGCAATGACGGCTTCCTACAAACTACCACGAGATCAGACTGGATGACTGCAGTGTGGGACAGAGTGGAAAGGGACGGGGAAGAACTTAACCATGAGAAAGGCAGCTGTAGTTGATGAAAAAGACAAGAGGGCACGTCCAGTCTGAGTAATTTCTCTTGACATGCACGGCCTTTTAAGGAACTGCAATATTCCTACTTCACTCTTCGGCTTTATCCAGCTATAATCTTCCATTTGGTTGTGTTTTCTTTTAAACCTAATGACAAGCAAGCACAAACCCACAATTCTCAGAAGAGCCTGCTACACTATAGCTTCATTTTTAGACGCCTAACATGTGCTACATTTTACTGCCGCTGTTGAAGTGTTTGGTAGTAACACATATATCAGCGCCACCCTTCAGAGCAGCAGAGGGGCGGCTTCTCTCGTGCTGCTCACCAACAATCTCCAGAGTTCATCAGTAGTTTCTGGTATGCAGCATGTTCGGCCATGGGGGCACAGTCCGACAACCTATAAATAACCTCTGGTGGGCCATTAGGCTGTCAGCTGCACTGGGGATGAGAAAGGGTGGTCGCGTAGGAACCGGAGAGTAAACGCTCACATGGAAGCAAAAATAAAAATGAACTTATGATTTGTCTGTCTTGTAGATGTCCCAGTCCACCCCCGCTGCTGAGAGAAAGATTTTCCAATCGGACGTAGATGGCTTCCTTTACTCCCCTTTTCAAACCGGCTGTCTTCTTTGTCTAAAATGTGAACCCTCAATGGGCTGCCCTCAAAGAAGTGCCCTTTGTCCTCCAGGTGTAGGTGGAATCTTGAAGCCATGCGTTTGTGAACGGGCTGTTTTGTCTGCCCAAATGTACGAGTCTGTACATTCCTCAACGAGGTGCTTCTTGAAACACTCTCATGAGTTTAGCCCAACCTTTTGACAAAGGTCCAGTTAGGGTATCCACGTGTCTTGACATGTCGATCTCAAACTGGAAAACCCTTCTCGGAACAGGGGAGGTGGGCCTTTCACCCCTTAAGACTGGCAATGAGTTGTTGGAGCACCATGTAAAGCAATATTTGGTCATTAACAGACATAGCCATGTAAGTTTCTGATGGGTAGCCCTCACAGATGCTCCTATCTAATAACCCAGCTCTCCACCAGTCCTTTAGAGCTGAGGAAGCTCCATGGATGAAAGATCTCAAAGAAACTCTACATGTCCAGCTTCCTTCCTTCAGTATTTTTGGATATACTGATGAAAAAACCCAGATACCTCCCACCCCATAGCAATGACACTTCTTGATGGAAGCAGTCATCCCCAGCAGGATGCAAAAACACTTTAGGAATAACTCAAAAAAACATGAAGAACATCTGAAGGTGTTGACCTGGCCTCCACATTCACTAGATCCCAAACTGATCACGTATCTGTGGGATGATCCACAGAGGCCCCTCCCCTCAAAGGCCCCCCTCGCTAACAACATTGTGTTTCCAGACACCACAGGACACCCTCAGAAGGCCCATGTCCATTCTCTGATGAGTCACAACTGTTTTGGAAGCACAGTGGAGACTTACGCAATATTTAGCAGGTGTTTTTTATGTTATGCTTGCTCACTGTGTGTGTGTGTGTGAGCCAACAAGTGAGCTGTATTTATAGGCCTCTATAAACCTCCCAGAATGTGGTCTCATCTGTGAACTTTTGCCCTGCCCTGTTCCTATCTGTCTCGCTTTCTCTCTCTGTCCATGTTTATTAATCACACAGAGTCTGCTGTGCAAGTTCATTTCTAAAGCTCCTAATGAGCCGTGACAGCCCACTGAACGACTAAGACCCCATAAAATATGTGAGGTCAACGGCGCAGGGACAGTGGGGGACTCTGGGCCCGGAGCCACCAAACGCTGCCTTGCATTGTTATGTCGTGTTGGTTCGGCTGGCGTCCACCCCCCGGGGGGGAGGCCCTGTCCTGCAACAGTAGCATCTGTGGATCTCATCCAGAGAGTACAGTAGTGGAGAGCACGAGAGGGTCTGTTTGAGATCAGCTAGTCGCCCTCGGTGACCACACTTAGCTGAGCTGTCAGGGAGAATACACAGAACAGACGCAGGCATTTGCCACTAAATACTGGGAATTGATTTAAAAGAAGGAAGGGGAAAGGGCTGGTGTGTGGGGTCGACGATCATGAGGCTGAGTTTGGAAACAAAGTTACTGAGAATCGCTGCGTTTCCTCCACTGATGACAGGCAACACGACGGAAGCTCAAGAAAGTAGTACACTGTAAAACATTCCAGCCTCATTAGGTTATATGTATGTGTTTCTTCCCTTTAACCACTTTTAATTAGACAGAACTATTACTATAAAATGACGGCTGAAGGTTTTATTGAGGTTGAGTTTACTCACGTTTTTAAGACAGCAGGTTTTACCGACTTGAAATGTTTTACAGTGTAGTAATCTCAAAGAAAAACAGATAACAGACTAGACAGACTCTTCTGAAGAAGTGATAAGCCTATGACCCCCCCCCCCCCCCACCCCCCCCACCCCCAACTATTTACAACCATTTGAAAAACTATCATGTCTAATAAGTAATGTCTAATAAGTAAAGTAAGTAAATACGTAAGGTCACAAATGCCTCAAATGTCAAAACTTCCACCAATAGGAAAGAGGGTTTCATGTTTGTTTGTTTTTTTGCTTTCGATCACCTGAAGCTGGCTAGAGATCTCCGCTTGCTAGCGTTTCCATTTCGTCGTATCTTCCTGCACTAAATGCAACGCACCAAACACGATGACAATATTCAGGAAAAAGCCGTATATTAGTTTTAATAAGTTCAGTTTTACTTGGCCTGTCAACACAATTTAAAAACTGGTATATAGTTTGAAGTTAGCACTTTCTATACAAATTGAAACGGGGCTAACTATAAGCTTGACGTTGTAACAACTGGTGCTGAAAGACACTTTTCTGCTGCTGATAAGACGAGACGACAGGGGAAACAAATCTCCGACGCTGTGTGTGAATATAAACAACCCTCTTCTGCAAACAGCAGCGTGGACGTGTGATCGCACCCTTCACGTCACTTCCACTCCGCATTCGCATCCAGCCAGTGCGGCCACAGTACGTGCAGTGTTGTCCTGGTTGCATGCCTCTGCTCATATGGCTGCATCAGTATGTTTAGATGACTAATATTATGAGAGGCAGATGTACACATATTTGGCCCTTCTCCATTTCCGTCTACTTCTTTAGGGTCAATGGCCGTCTCTCTGCCCTTCACTTCTCATGCAGACACAGAGGGTCTCTCTCTCGGTCCCTCCGGTGCGCTGAAGGGACCCTCTGTCTGCTGTTGGAGGAGGGGGGAATAGTGTCCCTTTCACAGCTCTGGACTGAACGGACACAGGATAAAAGCCGCTTCCCTTGAAAAGAGAGTCCGCACGCACGCACACATGCATGTGTATCACGTGCACGCGGCAGCGCACGCCCTGGCTTCAGGCTTCGCTTTATGACAGGATCCTTTCACCCCGGAGACAGTAGCGCTCTCCCCCCCGGGAAAAGCAGGTGTTAAGCCGAGCTGCTTGGTACAGCGCGTCACGCACGACCTGAGATCGACTGTAAGAGCGAGCGGCTTTCATCTGCTGCTAGGATCGGTTACCGATGAGCTCCCGTTATCTCCGGAGCGTACACGGCCGTCATTCACCATACCACAACACTTCTGTGAAGAACATCTGTTGTTCTAACCAGCATGAACCAGCGAGGCGGCTGGGGGTTGTTGATGATCGCCGTTCCTCTTTTCAAGATTTATTTTGGAGATTTTCCTGCCTTTATTCGACTGAACTAGCGCAGAAGGAGAAGAAATGCGAAAACAAAGCGTTCAGGTCTTTCAGTTGGAGCAAGGTTCAGAGACAGTTGGCTCGTAGTGGGACTGTGGCATTTTCAGTCGTCATTTAAAGTAGTTTGATTTAATCTAATTCAATTTTAAACAGCCCAGCAGAAAATAAAAATCACCCATTAAACCATAAATCCATAAAACCACAAATCTCAAATCATGATGTGCTGGCAGAATATTTTATTAACCTATTTATCATTAGCTAAACATAGATTAAATGTGATGTGCTGCTTAAAGCTGCAGGTATTTAATGAAGTCTGTGGAAAGACAAACGAAACTACCGGTGTAAACATACGGCCCGCGGACCAAAAGCGGCCCACCCCAATGGTCTGATCTGGCCCACAACAAGAATTTGCAAAAATTCCAATCACATCCTTCAGTGAAAGTAACTGCTGTCCCTAATTTGTCCACTGTTTTAAAAAGAGAAGTTGACAGAAGACACTGAGACCCAATGAGTCCAAATGACACTTATTTGTCTTAAGAAAATGCGGAATAATCCATCATCATTATTAATCTGATTAACAAATTTATCACAATTAACCCATCCGTGGCGCAGAATGACTCTGAACATCTCTATGGCAGTGGTTCCCAAAGAGGGAGGGCACAACCCCTAGAGGGGGCACAGGGTGGGATAGAGCAAATAATCAACGGGAGCGGGACTTGGCTGGCGATTAATTTAAAAAAAAATGACGCTGCAATGCGGTGAGTAGGTCCAACTTTAGATGACAATATTGGGAGCGGGCAGTCTCGCGATCGGGATATGACGGGAGTATCTTTTGGGCTCGGGATGGGATGGGAACAACAATAGATCCCGTGTCACCCTCTAGATGGAATGAATGAATCAATAAAGGACACTGGTAGCGATTAGACGGGCAAATTTTTGACGATGAAACAAAGCCTTGAGTTGTCGTTACTTATAGGTTATTGTTCTGTTACGTTACTGAGATCAAACTGGGCTGGACGTGGCCCCCCGAACTAAAATGACTTTGACTGTTTCCCTGAACTAAACATTAGCGCCTTTTAACATGTGTCACGTTAACATTTGCACTCCTGAGTTCTTATTATCATCAACAGGCCATTGATTCATTCGTTATCTGTTACCGATTATCTTCTACCAGGGTGTGGAGCCTATTCCAGCTGTCGTTGAAGTAGGCGAGAGGTAAGGTATATACCCACGACAAGTAGTTACTCTATCAGAGGGTTAAGGTTACAGAAAGACAAACAACCAGTCAAACTGCACACCTATACAGCCAATGTGGACTCACCAGTTAACCTGACAAGAATGTGTTAGGGCTGTTAGAGGAAGCTTGTTGTAATAAAACCTTTGTAATATATGTGAAATGTTGCAGTCACACAAAAAAACAAATACTTAAAAGGCATCAAATGCATCTTGGATACTGTGCCAAGCTGTGACCCCCTGCAGAGTCTGCAGCCTGTCCGTGACATGAATGGTCTTTTCTGGTCTCTGTGATGTTCAGGAACCAAACGTTTGAGGAGAATGTCCTCAGTGACATTCACGCTCTAGTTTTCTTCCCATGAGGAACACGTTTTGAGGCGTCCTCTTGTTTGCCGTGAGATTCGCCGGACTGAAAGTGTGACTCACCGCAAAAGTGTCGTCAGCTATGATTTTATCGTCACGACAAGCTGAAATCTTATCGTGACGAGGTCGAAGTCTGGCCTGTAAAGAGTATCGAGGGAGTGGAGACAGGGCCAAGACTGACCAAGACTTATGTAACATCTCTATGACCTGGTTTCCCTGCATACTTTGCTCAGTTTCTTTCCTTCGCCTCATGCTAGCTTGGAAACCCTTGTTATACAGATTAATAATGCATCAACAGTTCAACACCGGGCGATCTCTGAGGCGACTGAGATTTTGACTGAAAGGTGTAGCGGCTCCTCTGAGCGTACGACAACAAAGCCTTTTGACCTCCTGCACCCGGACTAGGTGGGAGAGAGGGGACACCAGCGCTGTCATTGAAATATGACAGACTGGAACTGATGGTGCCGCGGCTCCTCAGTTCAACATTCAACAGGCCGAAGGATCAAAGTGCAGCCCGGGAGGAAGCGGGGGGGTCGACGGGCTTAATGAGACGAGGGAGAGAGGATGATTGACAATTGCAGCTGAGGCTCAGTTTTGGTCTTCAACCCGTGAGGGGGACCCAAGAGGCCCGCAGAGTGCAGCGAAATATGGCCGCTTAATGAGTACGTCTGCTAGAAATCCAGAAAGTGCGTGTTTGAATATAGTTTGATGGGAATGCACGGTCCCTGGGGCCCAGGCTACCTCAAATGGCACGGTGCAGACCAGAAGAAGCGGAACGGCTGCAGGTCGCTGAGCGCTGTCGTCATCTTGTGTGCGAGGAAGAGCGAGCTAAATGGCCGGTGGTGAGGTCCTTAGAAAGAGCTACAGCTGACAGGGTTTGTGCCACAAAAAGCGGGGAGAGCAGCCAACAAAGCCGGCCGCAATTACAGAGCTCAACTCCCTGGCCTCCCGTAAGAGAGAGAGGGACGGTCGGCCACACGGAGAATGACAGCGTGAGGAAAAAGCATGGACGGTCAGCAAAGCCAAATACTAAGGTCAATATGGATCTGTACCAGCTATTGTCTTTAAATAAATAACATGTGTAACTAGAGGACGGAAGCTGAACGGTCAGATCTGTTTATTGTCCTCGAATCATCAGGATCACTAAATGATTTAGAAGGCAGAGAAAGCCAGAGGTTGTTTTGATGTTAAACCCCGTGGCTGAGTTATGTCATAAATTATTAACGCGCCGACGTTCTGTTTAATACGGCTGCAGTTTGGCGAGAGAGAGACTTTACGGCTCCTCGCAACTTGACTGGAAACCGTAACTCTTTTAAATATTCATAAACAACAGTCAAAGTAAAAATAGAGAAAGCGGAGGGAGTTTAATGCTCAGAAACTGAGTTCATCTGTGGACCCGGCGCTGCTGCGTCGGGACATCGGGCTTCGGCCAAGCCTGATCGTTTGTGCTTATTTATTTTAGCTCTTCTGTTTTAAAGGTGCTTGGCTAGAGTCAAAGGCCCAAAACGCAAAGTAGAAGAAGAAGAGGAACTAGAATCATGTGACTTGACATTTCTGCTGTGTGGAAGAACTTTACTCTGGAAAATGAAATGTACAGATTCTGCAAAGTCTGAATCTCTTTGTTGGTTTGCGAGGTGGTAGTAGGAGATCATCATGCAGTACTACCAACATGATTCAACACCTACAAAGAAAACTAACAAAAGAGTAGAGTCCCTATAAGTCCAGTTGCCTTTTGTAAACTTTTTTTTGGGATTTACCGTCACCTGGATGACTCAGAATCTTCACAGACAGCGCCTACTAGTGTTTGGGAGGAAAGCCAGACTCATGAGTATAAACGGCTAGCAACAGCATAGGCTACGTACGTAGGTTACGCTATCTATGTCCCGCAGAGGCGTAAACCGATACCGCTTATGGTTGAAACAGGTCTTATCATGAAATCAAATACCAGAATTGAGGCTAGGACAGAGCTTTTACTTTCTTCCAGCATATAAAGTCGTATAAATGTTACCCCTATTTCATATTAAATACTACTGGATCCATTCCATTAGTTTCCAAAGCCGTCACCACAGTAAAGAGGGAACTTTGTGGTAAAAGTGAGCAGGAAAAAGAAGAAGAAGAAGAAGAAGCGATTTGCATTCTGTCTACAAAAAGACAAAGCAAGCTTAAACAGCGTCTCTGTGCCAGCCCGGGGTTTGAATTCAGAACCCGGGCCATATGCTCGGGCCCAAGCGTCACGTCATCGGGGCCGCATTGGTATGGTCATTGTGCGGCAGAATGCTAAGGAGGCGGCGGTGGGACGTGCATGCGTATTCATTTGTTTGCGGACGGCCCGCATACATTACCACCTACGGCTCGTACAGCCGCGGCTCGGCTGACACACAAACACATGCACACATGGCTGCCTCCCCTTTCACCGCGCTCAATAGCCTGAGAAAGTCCTTTGTCGTCCTCCGTTGTCGTGACGACGTGCCCGGGCCCGGTGAATAGAGAGCGGAGGTCCAGCTCTCCCCGAGTCTGTGGGCATTTTTAATCAGCTCGTCACACCGTCTGTGGACTAACAACGTCTCAGCTCTCCTCTGTCCCTCTCTCTCTCTCTCTCTTGAGGCCCGGGATGCTTCATAGTTTTGTTTTGTTTTTTTCTTTTGTGGAAAATCAGGGAAATCACGTCAGCGTCGTTTTATGCTTCAGAGACCTCTGGGTCACATCAAAACTGATTTTCTGCTGGTTTATTAAATTACAGAGTCGACAATGACAGAAAAAAATAAATAAAAAATAAAGTGCCACACACAGACTCAGAGTATGATTGCTAATAAGCCTGAACTGACGAGAGACAATCCGCTCTGCTTTCCGTCCAGCCTCCGGTTTAATAAGTTTCCCGGTTATGAAACGTGCAGCAGAAAGAAACCCTCGCCTGCTCCCGGAGGAACTCACCGCTGCACGCTTGAAACGAGAATAAGATTTGGTTTTATTCATGCAGCCCGTGACCCCTGGCGAACCCTTGACTCATAACATGCTAAGTGGAGCCAGTCCGGGCCCCAGCACCACCACCCCCGTCCCCTCTTTTTCTGCCTCGCCCGCCTCAGCATATCCTCTCGCCCGTCTCTCCCTCTCCATCCCCCATGCCTGGTATCTCCGGCGCCTATCTGGATGCCACGCATTTTCTAAATGTTTAGTCAGGAATACTTTGCTGCTGTTGTCCATGAGCGTTATATCATTACGTCATTCATTACTAAGCTGGGAAAACACATCCCAGAGGTTACACGGGACTTTTTTTATGTCGAAATATTTCCTGTAAATAATTACCTGGTGTCCTGCTGCCTTGAGACGAGCAGTTTTAAAGTGCAGCAGGACTTTTGTCGTCCCTTTAAAGCATTAGATCTTCTGATGGAAATGCAAAAACGAGTTTCTGTTCTTAGTTTGAAGCCCTGCTCACCATCTGTGACCATGAACTTAAAACCCTATTGTCAGTCTGAGTCCAGTCAGGTCTAACTTTAACTTCGTCTTCCCTGCATGACTGCAAAAATTCAATAAGATAAGATTTTATTTGTCCAGCTGTGAGGGAAATGTGCAGTTTTGCAGAGTTTTAAAGAAGAGTCCACATAGAAAATAAAAAAGTAAAGAAAAACTATATTCAACAGAGTCATATGTCATTGTCATTGCACAGATTTTAAAGGTGGCAGCTAACAATAAATAGAAGCATAGAAGTCACAAACTTTGCTGCTGAGTCTCATGCTAAAAAGTGTTTTGGATGCAAACTGCAAAGTCTAAATCTAAAGCTCCTGTTCAAATGAATGAACGCGACTGTAATATACCAGATAGTTGTTTTAAACGCAGCGAGGCTCAAGGAACGAGCATGCATTGTCTATGAGGGTGTAAACATCTGTAACGTCATCCTGTCAGTCTACAAGACGATATCGCTGCATCTTCATCCGACACATCTCAATCCGAAATCCAGAGAACAAGCATTTAGGGACCAGTCTGACTGACTTCATTTTCCTGAGTAAAGCACTTTGTTACGTGATTTTTGACTGCTTTGACGCAAGTCAGCAAAGAGGAAGAAGACGATTTGGCGCTACAAGGATGAGGTTTTGATTAATGGCCGACCTAAAACAAATAACTACAAAAGATCAGGCTTGGCTGAAGCCTGATACGATCCGATCATTTTAAAAATGCCTTGGATCAGCCCCCAATAGCACTCAGGATTGTTTAATATGACTGGATGTTTGATGACCAACACAATACTTGTCCAAGACTTGGATTAGGAGATTATCTCTTGGCCGGAGTCAGGTCAGGCTGGGAGGAGACCAAGGTTGGTCATGCAGGTTGGTCGCAGCTATTTCGGGTGGGAAGGTGAGCGTCTGGTTAAGGGCTGTGTTTAGAGGTGCCTGGTGGCAAGTTGCTTCACTGTTGCTCTCCGATATTCAGTTCAATTCAGTTCAATTCAAAACACTTTATTTGTCCCCAAGGGGCAATTTAAAAAGGTGCATTGTAGCAGCTTAAGGACACGAGACACAGTCAACAACAAAAGCAGCATGCATACTGTACAATCAACCAGCACATATTTCCCAGGCACATTGCACAATCACACACTGCAAACCACATATCATTCATCGCGTAGTAGTAGTTCTAAAACAGGGTAGTTCTAAAACAGGGTTAAATCGCCATTTTAGGTCTTGCATTAAGAGAGTATAGTGGAGGTGTGAGGAGGGGGTTTGGTTATCCAGAAACTATAATAACATGTGCTACATGAGGATATGATTATGTTAATTACAATGAAAATCACTAAATATGTAAAAAATACAAAGAGTTTTGGATGATTTTTCAGAATAAAATCTGCGATTTCTTTCCGTTGTGGTGAGGAATCCTAAATCCACCTCCTGTCTGTGCTTTGTTTCTACTTCCTGTTTGCCGGCGTCCACCTGTCTGTTAAACCACAGGTAAAACATTACCACAAAGTTTTGACTGAGGTTTGTACGTATGCAACAACTGCCTTCTCTCGTAGCACACTAAGCAGCTGTTTCATCCCCAGCCAGGGCGCCCATGCCGACATAATCCCCCTGAAGCCCTAAAGAGGAACCAGTGACAAGCGTTCCTAATGCACATTTCATTCCTGATCGCGCTCTACGCTCCCACAGGTTCACAGCTCATTGGGTGGCTACCGGCGGGTACTTCCTGGTCGCGGTGTGGTCCCACTGTAAAAGCAGAAGCGGCTGGTTAAACAGCTTTAAAATCACAACGCCGCCGTGGACACCGACAAGGACAGCGAGAAAAAAACAGCCGTATAAGTGGAAGGAAATCCATATCATTGATCTGGGCTGTGTTGACTGAGGAAGGTGTCATTGGGTAAATACTGTACGCTTACAAGTGGAGTGGACAGCTCATTTAGCAAACAACGTATGATTGATGGTCTTCATTGATCTCTACAGAGAAAACATGATTTAGAAGAATACAACTCTATCAAGTATGCCATGGCTTTATGATTGTGTCAGAAACCATAAAAACAGACAACAATGAATTCAATTAGAAACGTTGTTGAAGGTACTTGTTGGACTTTTGGACCTACAGAAACCTCATCCAACTGCACATTGGATTTTTAAGACGTATATAATCTGCCATTCACACCTACTTCACGCAGTGATCGCTCTGGTGCTCTAGTTTAAGCTTAAGAGAAGTTTAAGCTTTTCTATTAAGTAGGGATGTCCTGAGCAACTGTTTTTGTTGCTCTCCGATTCGATTCCGATCTTTTAATACTCAGTATCGACCCATCTGAGTCCCGATCCGATCTCAAATAAACAATATGTCCTCCACTGGAGATTCATTCACGCCAGTTTACCAAAGGGTCTTCAACACAGAAGACAAGTTTAGTAACGTGACTTTGGTTCCTCTTCTTCTACTTCGATTGTTGGCAGCTTTGACGCTAGCGGAAGAAGACGTACGAAGCTACAGGTTTATAAAAAAAAAAAGCCATACACCGATCCAGTGTAATAGTTTGAAAAAGGCCCTTGATCGGACACGATACCCATTGACACATCCCTTCCATTAAGCACTCTGCTTTCCTTCAACTCTTCTTTATCTTTATAAGTTTTTTTTTTCATCTTTGTGCAAGCAGATTTTTCATCACACATTCAAGTGAGGCCAATCGCACAAACACCATTGACTTCCATTTTCTTATTTCTACAAGCCATCAGCAGATCTTTAAATCTGGACTTAGGCCCGATGGCGCTTTGAGCTAAATCCGATTGTTAAGACGATGTACAAATTTCAAATTTTCAGACTTTGTTTCAGTATTAAAATTCCTTAAAATATCATTAAAACATACGCAATTTGATCTCCAAAGATATACACCAACTTAAACCACAGATTTGGTAAAATAATACTGGATTGGTGATTTTGCATTTTGTTCAGGAAATAATCAAAACTATCAAGGATTCATTTAGTAAAAAGGGTGAAGTAGCACAAAATACCCCACTGATGGATGCAGAATGAAACCGTACATGCAGCTCTGAAACTAAATATAGACTATGAAATGTCCCAGTCATAATATTTTGATCACTTCCTATTCCCCCTTTCTTTTTTTATATTCAGAAATGACTCCAGCACAGTGGGCTTCCACACTGGTGGTTTTAGATTGCGGGCAGGTGGGAGTGACATCCCGGCCTTCTGTCAACAAGCCGTGTGACGGACAGCTTCATTAGAAAGAAAATGGACGCCCCCCCTCCTTCCTCCTCCTCCGCAGACACGCCTTTGTCCCTCCTCAGCTTCCTGGGACTGGGAGTGAGGACAATCTGAGCAGGTCTTTTAGAGTGGGAGGTCTTCAATTGTCAAACGCTTAATAGACTGCGCTCTCTCTCCATCGTCCTCGGGAAGAGTCGGACGTACGGGCACACACCCCGGACGTAGCCCCGCTCTCTGAATCGGTGGCAGAAAATCAAAGATGATTGATGAGAGGAGTCTGGCTGTGTTGAGGGTCTGAGGTGTGTGATTGTAATCCGGGAACAAAGGAATCATTGGCAAAGGTTAAGCATACGATAAAACCCTCAGGAAGCGATGGAGAGGATTCTAGATGCCATTAATCACACAGGCCGTGCTCTTTTCATTCGGATGTCATCTTTTTCAATCGATGGCCGACAATGTCATTGGCGTGTTGTGGGAATCAGCTGTGGCAGTGTTCAGACCTGGCGACCAGTCTATAGGCGCTCTCACTTAAAGGTATAATCTAATATGACGGGAGAACGGTGGACAATGCGCTACCTTATGAGACAGCTCCAATTGTGTGGATACAAGTCAGCAGATCTAGACAAACGCCAACCAAACTGCTCCAGGACGCGTTCAGGGGTCTTTGTTGGAGTCCCAACAGATCACCCATGTTCCACCGTGGACACCCAACTCCCGAGAATAAAAACAACGCAGCTAAATTAAAATGCCAGCATGCTCAACCTAAATGCTAACAAGTTGAGACTTGGCAAATCTGGCCGCTACCATGTTTGCTCATTATCTTGTTCTAGTGTCTTAACGGGCTAAAGGTTGTTATAAATAAGCACAAAGGACCAGATTGGAAACCAAATGGCACCCATGCTAGCGCCATGTCATGTACGTGGCTAAACGTAGCATGAAGGCTGGTGGATAATATTTTGCATCTCTTTAAGGTTGTTATGAATCTCTTTGCTGTTGTCTTGTGTCTTTTTATGGTTGCCTTGTGTTGCAGCTCTTTTGTGCCTCCTTGCAATTGCTTAGAGTCTCTTGTGTC